>LKUV01000140.1:0-147337 GCA_001414455.1 Hymenoscyphus fructigenus
CCCCCCCCCCTCCCCCCCCCCCCTCCAACCGATTCCCTTATTTCCCAACATCGTAATCACTTCTCACAAATACTTCTTCCCAGCAGCAACAACCCTCCCCCTAAACACCGGACTCCTTACCTCGGAATCCACAGTGTAAAAGGGATTCATTATCGTCTTTACCCAGTTCTCGTATACCTCTGTGAAGAACTGTTTTATGGCTTCTTCTGTCTGGGGGGAGGTTGGGTTCGCGGGGATGCTTGTTGATGCTCTGGTTGAGTTGCCCGGGGCAGGGGGGGAGGGGTTGTGGAGGAGGAGGAATTTGACGTCTATGGGGTGTGTTAGTATGTGAATGTTTGGGATAGGAAGGAAGTGTGGGGTGGAGGGGGAGAAGTAAAGGGAATGAGGGGAGGGGAATTGGGATGAAGGAAGGATGGGAACATGGGGAGGTACGTACTTCCAGCTGTCATAAAGCAGGATATGTAGTTATTATAATGGCGATCTATGACTTTGAGATACCTATTCTCATTTAATCAGCATATATCTCCTGTCTCCATACCCTTCCACCCATACTTCTTCTTCCTCTCCCTCTCCCTCTTCCTCTCCCTCTTCCTCTCCCTCTCCTTTCCTCGCCTTCTCATTGTTATTTTTGAGAAGTGAAAGGCAACTCACATCTGACCACCAGCCCATTGCACCTCCTCAATCCCATCTATAGCAGCATGGCAGAAGAACTGATTCTCATGTCGTGCCTGCTCGGGAAACCGAGGGATACCATCGCCGCCCGCCTTGGAGGTTCCGAATTCGTACTCAAAGAGGGGGTTATCTTGGGTGCCAACTATGGTGAAGTAGTATGACATCTTCTCGTATCGTGTCTCTCGTTCTTAGGTTGTGAGGATGAGAGGTTGAAGGCTGGAGTTGAGGTGGAAGGTCAGCCTTGCGTGTGGAGTTCAGATGCCGCGGTCTCTCATAGGTCGAGGCGGAAAGATTGTCTTGGCACAAAGAATCTCAAGAGCTCACCACGCGATCTCGAGGAAGTCTCTAGACAAACACACACAATGTTCGGAGCCTTCAGACCCACGAATCCTTTAAGTGGTGGTCTTCTTTGGTAACTTTCTCCTCTCCTTCTCCTCCCCCCAATCATCTCCCATATCCCTTTTTCCCTCTCCATTCCTAGGTGATTACCCATTCTAACAACCCTCACAGGAAGATCCCCTGGCGCCTCTCCAAATTCCAAAAACAGCGCCAACGAAAACGTCTCCGTGCTGTTGATACAGTAGTCGCCACCCTCGATAAAGCACTGGGGAAACAGGGGATTACTACGAAGGCTGTGGAGAGGTGGAAGGAGGAGATGCCGATTGAGCAGGAGATGGTTCCGAGGGATAAATATACGATTTTTGATCGGAAGGAGAAGAAGTATCGGAAGAGTATTAGGAGTGAGTTTTTCTTCCCTGGAGAGAATGAAAGAGGAGAGAAGGGAAGGGGGAGGGTATTTGAGGGCAATTGGGATTTTGAAGGGGATTGGATATCAAAGGAGAATGCTAATTGAGGATAGAATTACCGAAATGGACGAGGGTTTCACAGAGGGTTAATCCTCCTGGATACTGAACGATTGGATTAGAAATTGAGAAGCAATTGGAGAGGAGGGGGAGAGGCAAGAAGAATATTTTGTACAATACTTGTATGAACTATCACGAATGGAATTGAAGGAAACTCACCACCAAAAACGACCGACACACACACAAGGATGGGATCTGGTTGTAGATGTATATCAGAAATAAGGAGTTGATATGCTCTAAGCTATTTTCAAGTTAAATCCGACTTGAAAAAGCATAGCTGTACAACCAAAGCAAGATCCCCTCCCTAAAAATTCCTATTGACGCCTCCTTAAACGCCATAATTTTACAATTTCCCAGACAGTATGATATCGGTCCCTTACCGTCCCTTACCATACTCCTCTTCCTCCTTCTGTCTCTCTGCCTGAATAGCTCTCCCCAACCCCCCTCTCCCCTCATCATATTCCTCCCGGTACTCATCGCGCACTTGGCCGCCAGATTTTCCCCTCCCGTATTGTCTCCCCTCTTGAAATCCCGGATCTAGATCGGTACGAATAATACGCTCATCTAACTTGGTGCCACCGATATACTTCATGCAATCCAGGGCATCTTGATGGGTATAATATTCTACGAAGCAGAAGCCGCAGGGCGTTTTGTTGAAGCGGTCTAGACCCATGATTAGACGTTTTATCTCACCGCATTTGGCGAAGAGTTCGTGGATTTGTTCTTCAGTTGTGTAGAAGGATCTGTGTGTTTATTTTGTAAGAGCTTTGCTTCTTGTGTAGATTATAGAGTTGAAGATGGTGGTTCTTACAGATTTCCTACGTAGAGGGTTGTCGCATCTTTCAAGGGATCCTCGACTGCTTTTTCGGGAGTCTTCTCGCGCTCGTCTTCGTCTTGGTATCTGCGCTTTTTGTTGTTCTAGAGACAGGACGAGTTAGCTTATGCGCCGACTAAAGCGAAGGCTGTAGAATTTGAGTCTCTTTATTTTTGTAGCTTACCCTAGCTTGGTAGTATGCACTTGGCTTATCCAGCCTATCGACCGTGTTTCGCACTGTTCCAGGCATTGTGTTGTTGGGTTGCAGGTGGTGTTGGGGAGTCTTGACTTGACAAGGCTGTTGTGGTGGAACTTTCAGCGAAGCCTTCTGGGGAAACCTCTCCCTGCCTTAGCGCCCATCTTCAGGCACGTCAACCCGCAAACCCTTTGATCAACAACACTTTCACCATGCCTTCTTGACCAATACGAAACATTTGGTGCGCAGAATATAAAATCAGTTTCTGCTTCAGCTTCTAGCACCCTTCTTGCATGCGCAATCGCATTCCCTCATTCAAGATGCCGAAAGCGATCAGTTACACGCCGGCATGGCTCTCAAAACCCAATCCTGGGTATGAAATCTTCAGTCCTGTTTCGCCCAAGCCTACAACTGCGAGCGCACACCGTAGCTCGGCGAGCGTAAATACGAGTCGAAAGAGAACTGCGAAACCCGGTCCAAGAAGAACTATTGCGCGCAGAGGGACGGAGATATTCACGGCTGTTGGTAAGGAAATTCGATGGGCGGATCTGGTTTACTTAAAGGAAGCTTGGGAGAATAAACAGCCCAAGGAGAGGAGATCGAGAAAACAGCTGGAGGAGGAGATTAGTCAATATGATGAGGACCATGCTCAGGGTTATAGAGTGAGTTCTTTTTTAGAAGCTTTTTTGGGATGTTGGAGTTATACTAACAACCTGGCTAGACTTTGAGAGTATCTCAAATTGCTGAAGATATTCGACAACTTGTGATCTCGCCGCAATCGAATTACCTCGCGATTCTTACGACTCATAATGTTCTTATTGCGGTCCTTCCTGAATCTTCACATCTCACCGCTCCGGATACTGGTCCTATGAAATTGAAAACCTTTACGCTGGGTCCAACAACACATGTTACTTCCCAGTCTGGAATTGCTACCGCTTTATGGCATCCTTTGGGAGTTCAGGGACAATGTTTGGTTACTGTGACGGAGGATGCTATTGTGCGAGTCTGGGAGTTATCTACAGGAGACCGCTGGTCATTCGATAAACCAACACTTTCAATCGACCTTAAGAAACTTGCGGATGGTACATCTTTGGATCAAGACTTTGGGGCTTCGGTTTCTGGACAAAGCAAGGGGTTCACGCCGGATTCTGTTGAGATGGAAGTGGCATCAGCTTGCTTTGCGGGACGTAATAGTGGAGGATGGTCACCTATGACTTTGTGGGTTGCCATGAAGGAAGGAGATGTTTACGCTCTTTGCCCGCTTTTGCCTGAAAAATGGTCACCACCTGCAGCTCTGATTCCGTCGCTGTCAATTTCGGTTATTGCAAAGACGGCTGCTTTGGAGGATCAGCTAAATCCATCAAGTCAAGAGAGACAACTTGCGCAGCAACAAATGGCTTGGATGGGGGATTTGGATCTTCAAGAACCTAGTTTACAAGAAACGAGCTTGGGTGAACCACCGGTTGAGGTTTATACCAGACCAGCAAAACCTGGAAAAGTACCGAAACTCCAAGGTCCTTTCCATTTCGAACTTGCGCCTGAGGAGTCGGAGGACGGATTGGATGATTTGTTGACTGACATCTTTGTCATTGGCCCAAAAATCGACTCGGAAGAGCTCATGAATGGAGAGGAAGATGACTTAGAGCTGGATGGTATGGATCAGGAAGGTGGCCTATCAGTTGGCGTCGTCTGTTTACTAACCCCAAGTGGCCGGCTTTGGGTTTGCCTTGATATGGATGGTATTGAGGCTCAATGGTTGCCAAAATCGAAATCAAAGTCTCTAAGAATCCTCGACGAAGCCGAACCCCCTGAGCTTTTAACTTTTCAGGTTCTGGATACACTAAAAAGCGGAGAATTCTGGGATGGAAACTGGCCTATGTTCAGCGCAGATGTCAACTCGGGGTATTCATTCTTCATCACCAATACCTCCAGTGTTACATTCATATCACTCTCGCCCTGGGTTTTCCGCTTGGAAACCGAGTTGAGTGGCGAAGCAGCAGGAGGGGAATTCCGACTTGATGTTCTGGCCAAGGGACAGAGTACGATCCGAGAACGAGTGTACACGGGAAAAACAAAGTCCAACGACCACTCGCTAGCTTTGGCAGCAAGCACCTTAATCCGGGATCCAGATCTGGGATATTTCCTTCTCACAGCCACTCAATACGGACCCCACGCCATCTCCTTTGAACTTCCTGAAGTCGAGGACTACAACCTCATGCAGAGATCTCGCTCCCCAACCTACGAAGAACTGGAAAACGACAAACCCCTAATTATATGCGAACCCCGCCCCGTCTATCAACCTCCCTACGAACTCGAAGTCCCCTCCAAACTCCCCGACCTACTTAAGAATCTTAGACACGGCTCCCACAAGAGGATCCTCAAAGAAAACGTGAGGTTATCGAAAGCTACCTTCCAGATCATGAACGAAGCACATATCCTCCTCGGCGACGAAACGCACCGTCTCGGAACCGCAGCCGCTGAACTATTCAGACGATGCGAGTTACTACAAATCGAGCTGCAAAGTCAGATTAAGAAAGCGCACGAGGTGGCGGCGAGGGTGGATGCTATTGCTGGGGATAATGTGGATGAGGATACGCTCGTTAGTACCGATGAGGCGGTTGATACGCGCATTATGAATGTGAAGACTAGACAGAAGGAACTCACCGAGCGCGTGGAAAGATTGAAGAAGAAGGCTGGGAGGGCGACGGGGAGTAAGGAGCTTACGGAGAAAGAAAAGTCGTGGGTGGAGGAGGTGAAGAGGTATCGATGGAAGGTTTTGGGCGAGGGGGAACCGCCTGTTGGGGGGGAGGAGGTTAGTAGGGAGCCGTTTGAGAGGTATCATGAGGTTGAGGCGTTGGAGAAGGAGTTGTTTGAGGAGGTTAAGGGGATGAGTGCTGCGGAGAATGGGGATAATGGGGATGAGGGGAGTGGGAAGGGTGTTAAGGTTCCGAGTGAGGTGCGGAGGAGGAAGGAGAGGGAGGTTATGAAGGCGCTAGAGAGGGAGACTGCGTTGGTTGAGGGGGCTAAGATGAGACTTGAGAGATTAAGTTTGGTGTAGATGGGAGTCCAGGGTGGCTTGGGCTGGTTTCTGAAACTTGTAGGATGAGTGAGCAGTTAGTTATGTTGAGGTGTAATACCTAGGTCCTTACTTAATGCCATCTTTTTTGAGTATAGAGATATGAAATTTTGATTCTCCTGCTGCTCCTCTGTGAAGACTATGTGAAAAGCTATGGGGTGAGTTGGTCAATTGGTGGTCGTAAAGGGGGTTTGGGGTACTCTGGTTTGCGAAGCTAAGTCGACGAATGAACATTGGTTGGGGATTTTCGTTATTTTCATTGTATGGTCTCTTCAGAACAGTGGCTTTCATTAGACTACACTTACGGAAATATTACCATAGCTCGAGTAATTTTTATCTGTTATTCATTTGATTGTTCTTGCTTCAGAAATAGTTTAAATCACATGGGTGAGGATGAAATGTTCTTCTTTTGTTAAAGTCTTTGTAAAGTTGGAGGAATGGGAAACTAGGTAAGAGAAGAGAGAGAAACTGCTTTGAGTGATACTTGTGGAATTATTTAGTCATCAGGAGTCATTAGCTAGAGCTTTGGGTTTTGAGAAGCTGCAGAACCTTGATTTAGTGCCTCTCCTCAGCTGTCAGGACTCCGATTTCGAGGAAGGAATCATTGAGGGGGCGAATGATGTCACCCATCTATGGCTGCGAAGTTTACTAGGTTAGTGGCTGTTTACTTTCTCCACGAGGAAGGAGCAAATGTGTGCTCCCCTCATGGGGCTGATAAAACATAACACAAAAGACAACACCCCAATGTCCAAATGTTTTTTAGCGAAAAAGAGGTATGAGGCTCATACATTTGTAAATGTGGATGGCTCGTGATGGCCATTAAAAGTGGCAGTGAACACATCAGGTTCGTGACTGCCTACCTAGCCCTCGTTGTTCCAACTTCATAGGGTAATTCAAGTAGATTGTCCTACACACTTAGAAAAATTTGGGCTATTCACCTAGGCGGTTTGGAACAACCAAGTTTCAAAAGCACTGGAAAGTTCAAACAACGGGAAATCTATTTACTGCCGCATTTGATGTCCACCCGAGGATGAATAGGCGAGTATCTCCATTCGCATTACCTTATAGAACAAATCTTGCTGGTCGTAGATGGTCCTCGGTCTCTAGAGTTTTACTTTCATTTTACTTTAGGGAAGGGCGATTGAGATGGAAAATGGGGCACCAGGGTGCCAAGCTAATCGCTGCAATATTGACTTTCTCACGGGGAAGGAGTGACAAGAAATGCTCAAAATGTCTAGGACATTACATCCCATTCTCCGAGTATGTTTAGAAGAATCGAGAGACTGATTTCTCAAATCTCCTAAATTCTCTCGCACAATAAATGAAATTGTGCGAGAGTTCTAGGGCAATGCAAAAGCTAGACGAAGAAGGAACGTTCTGGGTAGTCAACATTTTGCTCATCTATGGGAAGGAGCGACTTCGTCCACCTCAGGCTGTACACCTATAACACACCAATACGCCTACCAAAAGTTCACAGTTCCGCCTTCCCCAGGCGATGTCACGAAGTTGTCTTGGGGAGTTTTGCTCAACATCAACAACAACCTTCCTGAGAATCAATATCATCAATCTACCATGCAGTAAAATAACTCTTCCACAACGCCAAAGGTCTCTTCAACGTCAACCCAAAAGAGCAAGATCGTGAAAGCAAGACGAAAGCACACATTGGGCATCAGTAACCTTCCGCAATTAACACTCACGACAGAGGCCGAGATTCACCCACGACTTGATGTTGATATCACGAACGACGCTCTCAACACTACAGAGAGAGGCTTGGAAAAACGGGAAGGAGTTGACAGATGCGATATCGGTGCAACAAAAACACACGCTCTCAAAATCCATCACCCCCCCTTCCTCCCCCCGAATAATGAGATGAAGTGGTTCTACAGTACCAAAGAATCGCAGTTTCAAGATGCCCAAGCGAAGCAATTTATCTAACTTATTGTTGACGGGGTGGGGTTTTCTCTCTCAATCTCAGCAACCTCAATTACACACAGCTAGTAAACCAGCGCGGCACGAAAAGGATTCACCATATATGCTCCGCTTCAAGGCCATGGATTTTGCCAATTTCAAGGAGGCACTTGCCAATTCCACGAACTTCCGAAGGCTGTATCCCATGACTCAATGCAATCATGCAGTCAAAACCCCGGAAATTGAAGGAATTCGAGTTGCGGAGTTGTTGCATAAATATGTTTCTGTTCTGGAAGGGAGCGAGAAGGAATTTTACCTCGTGTTTCTGCCGACAATCTTTGTGGATCCCCCTGGATTATTTAATAGGAAATGCATGGATCCGAGGAGGCTTCGTGTTTCAGTCGAGACACTTGAGAATTTTTGGAGCGCGGGGAGGGCAGACTTTAAAAAATTGCTAGGGGGGATTAGAATAGAAGTAAGATGGTCACTGAGGAAGAATAGTTATCGAAGCGGCGTTTAGCATTACGAGCCACCACATTGGTCTCTTTTAGCATTGAAATATCAGCAGTAAAGATTTGGTTCGTGTCTGCCTATATTACTCATTGTTCCAACGTTTTAGAACAATTCGGCTTGATTGTTCTAAACATCTAGGGTAATATTTTCGATGGTTCCAAGTATCTAGGGTAATTACTTTGAATTGTCCCAAATGGCTGGAGCAACGAGCTAGGTAGGCAGGTGCGATTGGAGCCATTTTTCTGTCCACCACGAGCGCATAATCTCCGCTTTAAAAATATAGAAGACGTGTGTTAGATAACTTTGGGACGCTTTATTCACCGATTGTTAAATTGACGAAATCTAGATATACGCTAAAAATAACATCAAAACAGACGCGATCTCGAAACTTCATTCGACCAACTTAGTTATTAGAATTTTTGTCAAACATTTATGTCAAATAAATGTCACTCAGCTATTGACCAAGTCCTCTGCTCTTCAAAATTGTTAGAACCTCAACCAATCGACTTAATTCATCTAAATATTCCCAAATAATATAACTGTTGGTATGACTTGGTAGTCATAAAGTGTGATGCAATGAGTGGTTGTATTCCTATATCTTTATTGCATGAAGAGTAAAGGTAAAGAGGGGTCGGATCCTGTGAGCTTAAGTATGTGAGTGACAAGCCACTCACATGAGCCAAAGCACGTGGATCAACTAGGCTGTCATGCAAGGTGCTATTCACCAGGAATATGTAACGACAGTAACGTAATGATTGAAATCACTAGACTGATTGCTTGGGAAGAGTAACAACTAAAAACTTGGTGAATAAGATTGCAACCTGGAAGTTCATTTTTGGGCCAACGCCAAAAGTTATATTCCTTGAGAGAGCGCGGTCTCTCCTTTCAAACGCATAGCTGGAAAAATAACTCTGGTTATCTGTTTCGCAGAATCAGATTACCGTGTCTATCATTTGTCCAGATTAAGAGAAATATCAAGCATGTATTGCTCGCTTAACTTGAGATGTTGGATACAATCTCGCGACGGACATCAAAAGTGACAGTAATTATATCAGGTTCATACCTACCATTTTAAATCCTATTGTTCTAACACTGAATAACCGAACCTGGTTGTTCTAAATTTCTTGGGTAATTTAGGTAAATTTTCCAATGCACCTGACGATGCAACTCAACCTTTTTTTTCCACCGGCTACGAATAGGCTTTCAAGGTTAAATTTTATATTTTGGAAGTCTTGTGGATGTATGCTAAGAGAGCTAGGGCTGATATTGCAAGAGTTATGCAATTTGGCATATCTTGAGTTGAGCCAGCGGCGAAGATGGCTGTGAGCAAATGCAGTTGGAAGACTATACGAAGTTGCAATAATTTGAATTACTTGACAGTAAACAATCTTCTCAGATGCCACAAGTTGAAACAACACCTTGCTGTTTATATGGCAAGAAATTTTCATCTCTAGAATCAAATTTTACATCATATTCACGGGACTTTAAAACGGTTTTCGATATGCGAACAAGCCCGAGGAGTGTGTATATTGGATCTCTCAATTATTACTCTGCGCTATCACTAGGGATTAAATTTGGCGTCATTACGCAACTTGGGTGATGAATTCCACTATCAGTAGTTATCTAGGTGCTTTATTTCCTACGCCGTGGAACACCTAAGCTGGGCACTTATGCCGAAGGCGTTCTGGACGGTATCGGTTCCGGTGAATCTCGTCTCTAGTTCCTTCTATAAGCACTGTAACCCAACCCCGCGTAAAGCCCTCCCCATCCGCCCATATCTTATCCCTTCGGTGTGCCATGCAACTCATGTGCGTACGTGTAAGTAACTCCGGTGTAAAAACTAGTTGAGACGACAGCAAGACTAGAATAACTAACCAATGAGAAGAACTACTAAAACACTACTTTCCTAGAACTGAACCAATAGAACACGTCAGATAATCGATGCGCGCCTCACCCAAGTACGCTAATACACGTGAGTTGCATGGGACACCAAAGGGATACTGTCTCTATAGTCTATCTCGGGTCTAGGTAAGGCCCTCTTGTGCGAACCCAGGTGGATCTGTCTTGTGATTTGGGCGGTTGGCAAATCCCTCTCTTTTAACTCTGCGTCTGCCATACCCAAGGGAAGTCATTGCTGTACGTATAGCCTGAAAACCGTACTCTTCTAGTCCGAGGTCTGGAGCCATCCTATGTAAATAGTGAAAGGATATATGTCGATGAGAAGGTGGTTAAGGAGCCACTCCTTCATCTCCCTGCGTTTCTCCTCCTCTATAACCGGTTGTCTCCCTTGCGTGGATTTCTTGGGGTTGCCAGACATCCAATCCTTATTCCGGATCTGGCGAAGAGAATAACCATATGTGTACAGGGACTTCTCTTTTACTGTATGCGGGGTTGCCCATTGTAGGGAGGGTTTAATACGTATATGGTCAGACTGGGTCGTTTTCAAGGACTTTAATGTGCGTACAAGGGTCCTGGGAGTCTTCTGACGAGGTGGGAGGAGCGGTGCAGCGTTGAGAAAGAGTTGTAGATCCATTATTCTTAGGATAATTTCGTAATAGTCAAGCAAATATAAGAAGTGGTTGCTGAAGTGGTTACTGAAGAGTGGGAAACTCTGAACTTATATAACTAGTGCATCAAATAATAACAGCATGGTTGATTACACTTTAAAACAAGTAAAGTATTATTGAATCGTCGCCTATTTTAGTGTCATAAATATAATTTGCTAATTTAATTTGTCGCGCGTTATATTAATGTCTTAGCAGAACATAGTACGCCTAAGAGATTCTATTTATGTTAATCCCATAGTATTGAGAAACCAGTGGAACACTATTGCCACGCTGCCTTTTAAATTTGGACTAGAAATTTAAATTGGTGGTTCCAGATGAAAAGGTTTGGGTCGAAAGACAGTACGAAGGCATTTTCTCAATGAAATCTTTTTCAACTATTTCGCTCTGGAGAAAGAAAATTGGCCATCATTTGAGGAGGGAAAATAAGTGAATCGATTACTCGCTTGGCGGGTGAAGAGTGGGCATTTCTCGGGCTTCTCATCCATCTCGGGCCGCACAAAAATTGAAGCAATCACCACATCTAAAAAAAACCCCCAGTCCCCCCCAGGAAAAAAAGGAAAACGTAATAAAATTCTTCCTCCCACTCCACAATACCCGCATTAACCTGAGAACCTACCTAGTCCAAAAATAACGGATCCACATTCAATCATTTCTTAAGTCAGGTTCAATTACACAAATAAGCAAAGGTCTAACATCCAAAATCAGCCAATAGGTGGTGTGGTGTAATGGTAGCACGTGACGTTGTGGTTCTCCTCTTCTGGATTATTCATTCTGTTCCGTTTCAATCTGGGTTCGATTCCCAGCACCGCCAAGTGAAAGCTTGGATTGAAGACTAAGATGGTTAGAATCCATCAATGTTAGATATGCTTTTTTGTCTGTTTTTCGGGGGAGAAATGATTTTTTTTGGTGAGGTGTAAGCGAGGGTTATGTGGGGCTGATGCTAGGGTCGGGGACCGAATATTTTGTGATTCATTTTGTCACTTTATTAAACAGGCAATCTTATCACACCAGTACATGCAAATTTTTCCGTCTTGGATTCAAAATGAAAGCCTTGGGAACTGGTATTTGGGAGTGAGTAGTAGGCAATAAGAACGATTTCGCCGCTTTCGGAGATCTGTCAAGGCATACAAATGGTATATTTGTTTTAAACTTTGCTGATGCTAGGCAGGTATTTGAAGAAAGACAACCAAAACAGCCATATAACTAATATTTTGTCAGCCACTTAACTCATCTCCAATAAACAACGGGTATACTCACGCCGCAGTCGCTGCCAAGCTTTCAAAAGATTTGGCATTAGTAGTAAAGGATATCAGCCCTAGAAACAGCATCACAAACGCTGTAATGACTCCTAGTCTCCTCGTCTGTTCTTGCACAAAAGCCAAAATCCAGAGGGGCGTTACCAGCATAACAACCCCCATTGACGTGATGGCAATTGTCAACATCCTCTCAATCCGCTGGTCGGAAATATAATGTACGTCGGGATCACTGTAATGGGCACGGCCATCTTCACTGGGTCGCTTGCTCCAAAGTCTATGCAGCCGAAAATGCTGCGAGCGCTCCAGGAAATCCCGGAGAGCAGTTTTGGGTAACTTGGGGCTCAATCCTATCAGATCGGTAGTGTTTTCAATGTAAGTGATTTCTTGCGGATGTATTGCGGTAGGGTTGTTGTGGTGCCAGTTCCGAAGACTTGAAATGTCTTTTGCGGGAATTTTTGGTCGAGAACGGAGTTGTGAATGTTGAAGTACTAACTCATCTAGGAATGTTGGTCAGTATGGATGACTCTATTGAAGTAGGGGAACAGTATCTCACTATATTCTCTCAAGCTTCTGTTTATTCTCATTAACAACCCCGCCCTCTCAACCTTGGTCTCTTCTCTGAAGGAGCCATTGTGCACTGCTGGAGAGTCAAATCTCTTCAAACTTTTTTCCAATGTTGCCAGTTCCTCTTCTAGTTCAGAGAGCTGGTCTTGCAAAGCAAGTATGACTCGCGCGGTGAGAGTGCTGAACCGTCTTACGACGAAGAAATCATCATCCGAGGATACAAAAGAACTATACTCTTCGTAGCCGAGATATTCTACGGTTTGTTGTTGACCTCTTCCAATGGTACTTCGACCTTGTTTGCCATGTCTAGTGGATAAGATGCTGAGTTTGAACTCCGTGATCTCCTAAACATGGACTTCTAATACGTGGAAACGCTTGGCTAGGAGTATCCTGAACAACGATCTCGGTATTGAATTTTGTAATGGCCCTCATTTAAACTTTTTTTTCTCCAATTATTGTGTTGTTGTCCAGCCTTCACAGGGAGGTGGCAGTGCTAGACAGTCCTACCAATTGCAAACCAGCACGCAATCTATAGGCTGCATGCACAGCGCCCCAGAGCAGCCTCGCTGAATGCCTAGCAACTTGAGTGAAGCAGCAAAAAGGTTTTAGTTCTGCTAAATATCCCCAAAAGGAATCTTCACTCACATCGAAAATTGCAAAATATTAGGATTGCAGAGTTCCATCTCGGATACTTTACCACACTCTCGTTATGTTTGAGGTTGCCAACGAAAGTGACCTCTCCCGGGCAAATCGGCAAGCTCGCAGACAGTATGCTGGCGAAGTGACGAAAAAGAAGAAGGGTGCAAACTAGAAAGTTGAAGGACCCCCCGTGTTTCACAAAACCTTAGACTCTGATTTCAGCCTCAGAGGAAACTGGAATGAAAGAGACTTCAACGAAGAACATGACGGTTACTTCGATCAAACCTCATTCCGTCAGCGCTCTTCGGCTAATTCCAGCCAGTGTGTTTCCACTGGAAGGGGCGCTCAGGAGACTGGCCTTGCACGAAGAGAGGAACCAATCGAGAACGATCCTCGAGGCAGTTTCTATAACGAGGCAACCCGACGAGCCAAAATGATTCAAGAGATTGAATACGAGAGGATTGAACAAATTGACCGATCTGAGAGGTCCAAAAATCTCCCAGCCAAACCAGACACTATGAGGAGATGGCGTCGAGAAACGAAGTGGAATAAACCTAGTAAACAATTAGACGGAAGCTACAAGACGTGGAAATCAACCGCGTGCAAGAAGTGCGCCTACTGTGAATTCCGGGGTACAGAATGCTATGGTGCTGAAATCGGGGTTTCAAATGGCTGCGAAACTTGCCAGAGAATGAATCAGATATGTCGCTTCGTGCCTGCTTTAGAAGTTAACGACACAGGGAGGCCGCTTGACAGTGATGATACAGGTCGAACCGACCAAGAATCTGAGATATTCTGGAGAGGACCACTTTATGAAAGCCAGATAATACCAGATGAATGTCCCCGGCAGAGGCAATCACCTATACTTACCACCAACACGCATATTGGTTCAGTTGAATGCAACCATCCCCACGAAACACATGAAGGCAACAGCTTGAAGACCGATCAGTACACCGAGTTCGCCATACCCGAGCACCCGTCAAATGAAGATGCGACAAAACACCAAAGGTCATCCAACTCCTCCAAAGGGAAGACACCAAGTAGATCAAGTGAAGACTCTACATCACACCTAGGACTTCCTGAAGCGAACTTTCAGGGGGGTAACATTTCCTCCACTATGAATGGCATCACTTCCCTGGTGCCCCAAAACCCCGTCCTTCTTAAAAAACGCCTCAAACAGCTCCCAAATGCACAACCCCCACAACTAACACCCAAAAACTCCGTCCCACTCAAAGAACGCCTCAAACGCCTGGTGGAAGAGGCAAAAGCAAAACGAACGCGCAACCAAAACCAAACCCAACAAATCGAACAAAAAAACGAACCCAGCAGAAACCACAGGCGAAGTTCAAGCCCAACCCATGCAGAATGCAATCCATCATACAACAATCTAGGATATAGCAATCCGGTATACGAAAACAATAGTGGCAGAAGCAGTCAAGTCTATCACAGCAAAAAACTCAATAACAACAAATCAACTTCAAACCCGAAATTCATCGACACAGGATATGGTCTTCTCCGCAGCGAAAGAGTCCCGTCATATGTTTATCCTAATGATCGGGATGGTCTTGAAAGCTCGCCATTTTGGCGACACTGGACGCATGATCTGCCGCATCGGGATAGGGATCCTTGATTCTGTGTATTCTGCAGTAAAATGAGATGCCCAAATCAGGGATATGATTATGCTTAAATTTGACCAAAAAATCCATTTCGCAACTGTTTCTTGTAATTAGGTTGGAAGAATTATTTTTGGTGGAGGTAAGCGAGAGAGGAATTTTGGTTTTGTTTGGGGTTCAGATTTAGTCGTACTGGTATACTTTATTCCAGTTACTTTATAGGCTTAAGTAGTAAATCTAGTTACTTAAACTGCTGAATTATAGTGTTGGAGACTATTTTGACCAATCATGTTAGTTAAATTAAGTCTCGAATATTTAGTCTAAGATGCTCATCTGAGTAGCATTTATTTATCATAAATATTTTAGATAATTTAGAAGGCTTATGCTATTTCGACAAGGTATAGAGCTTGATTATAGCGAGTTTAAGGTATGTCTAGACAGAATTGGTCAATTCTATAATTGCGAAATAAAGCATACCACTACTACTTTTTTTCTCCTGTCAATCACTACCTAGTGCTCATTTGCAGGGTTGAACGAGAAACCATGTATTTCATTACTTGCTGTCATGCTAATTAAATCCATCCGTCCAACCCATCTCTTTCCTTGACTTCATTCTCCCCCAAAAACAAACAAGTTTAACTCGGAATTCCACACCACAGGTTCAGACAAAAGTGGAGTGGAAGCCATCATTGCGAGGTGATGTGAAGCTGGACGGGGGTAGTGAGGTAAGTTTTCCAATCCATGTTGGCTACTGGTACTAATTGGAACAGGTGAAAGGAGATGGAGAGGGTTCGAATGTGTGATGTCTCGGTCATACCATTCGGGTGAGTTGGAAATATGGTATCGTGCACTGCGTCTTTCGAAGGGAGACGCGGAAACTTGTACCATAGGCTTTGAATCTTGGTCTGAAGACCCAGATATTGAAAAAGCGGGCAAGACTCTTAATTGTAGCGATGGCTCTGGATTCGTTGGAAGTAAGTGAAACAGGTAAAAATCATCTTTGCCTTTTATCAGTATTGAGTTTTCCAAACCAAGATCCATCGGAGAATTCCCATTTGTCAGTTCCAAGGGCTCTTGTGGTCCAAATGGAACATGCTTGTAGTCATTGATATCAACACCCAACGGTGTATCAAGTTCCACAAATCCCTCCCAGACCGGGGGTAGATGACTTTGGAAAATCTTTAATTTTCCCCTCCACGCAGACCATTCCCCGCCTAACGCAAGAATTGCAGACATGTGCAGATTTGGTGAGAGCTTTTTGGACAATTGCTCGAGTTCACACTTTGAAAAACCAGGCACATGGAACGGGTATTCGTGGAGAGTCTTTGAAGTGCCTTTCAATGCTATTAAGTCTTTAGCATAACTGATGAAAGAGTATTTGTCGTTTACTCACCGTAGTCACTTAGGTTCAGTGCAACTGCAAACAGGCCGTTCATATATTTATATCCCGGAAGGAGTCCAATTTGGGGATTGAGCCTTTTCAGCTGGAATATGAAGAATAATGCAAATTCGATTGTTGATGGGGAAAATTTAGGAAATTCGGCTGTTGTTGCCCAAAGCGTAAAACTGGGGTCAGGTGGAGGAGGTAGGCTGTCAAGATCATTGGGCGATATCGAGTCGAGAACAACTTCAATATTGGACCGGTAATTACAGTATATGAACTGGGTAATCTAAAAGGTAAAACTCTTGTCAGTCTTTTGCTTTTTCTCTAGAGAATATATCCTACTCTTGCTGCAAACAACAACTGCTCTTTGGTAGACACAGGAGGATTGGGCTCATCATCTCCATCTCCTACACCTGGCCCTTGAAAATTTTCCATAAACTTATCGCTTCCAACATGGGTCTGGTTTTCGTTTTCTTGGCTTAGTTCTTCGTCGGATTCAAATTCCCAATATAACTTTGTCTCTTCGGGAATTGGTATCATGGGATTTCCATCGTTTCCGTTCTTGGGCCGCACTGAAACATTGCTAGGTGAGACATCGCTCACAGTAGTCGAGTTTGGAGTTTGACAAGTGATATGAGAAGGAGTAGCTGTTCAGCCCAGTTAGCCCACTCAAAGTCAAAAACCGAAGTCACATCTTCAAGACTTACGCATATCTTCGGCAGCAATCGTCTCATCATCTAATCTCTTCCGCTTCACAAAACGACTCATCTTGTGTGGCGGCACCGGCTTCTCGTTCAAAAGGAACCCGCTCTCCTTGCCGTCTTCGACCTTTCGCTTGTGTTGTTTCCGTAGCATCACTCTCATGTCTGCATCTTTGATATTCTTTTTGTCAAACCCCCAGGCCTTGAACCTTTTTTTGTATTGTTGTTCCCTACGGAAAGCGTGTAAGCGGGCTGGTTGAAGAAATTGAGTATGTGGGAGGAGGCTCGAGAAAAGTTTCGTCTAGCATGATGTGAGTAGAGGAGAATAGACATACGTTCCTACAAACCCATATTCTTTCTTCATGAGATCTTGAACCTCAGCAAGTGTTCTGTCTTCAACATTGTAGAGTTCATTGATTCGTTCTTTCTGAGAGTTCCAGTCTGCGGGAGTTTCCATCTTGAATCAAATCGAAAGATGAATCGCAAAATCGTGAGCTGGTTAGAAGTGTTGAAGTCGACAAAACAAAAGACTTTAGCTACTTGTAAGGCGGAAATGTGATTTTTTGTCAGATGAGAAAGTCATGGACTCGAGAAGAACAATAACACCAACAGCAGAAGGAAATCTACAAGTCTTTTATCTCCCCTCCTCCCCCTCAGCCTCATTTCCAAACCACCCATCTCACTAAGATACACACACGTGACGGGAACTTTTGTTTGTATGAAGCCTGCATATAAACCCCTGTCGTCGCGTCTTGAGTGGAAGAGAAGATACACGAGGTGGTTGACAACAACTCTCCCATTCGTTCGTGGTCTTGAAACTGGTTTAGCGGGCGCCGTCGATCTCAAAAGCGGCACTGCTTCTGGCGGGTTGACAAAAGTTCCCAATAGCGAGGTTGGGCGATGTGGATGGAACGAATTGTGCCCGGTCCTACGAGTCTTGAAAGATCGAAACTGGATGCTACATGAATTCGATTCTAGACGAGTCAGGATTTCCCAAATCCCAATTTCTCAAATCATGTAGTGATATAATCGTCAGGACAGCAATATCCCAAAGAGCTTCAAACAATTCAAACAATCCAATCCCTTGGTGAAATTTACGATAAGCGCGTTTTATTACTCTTCATTGCCTCAAGGATCCTGAAACAATTATTAACTTAATTGTTCCAAAATTTCAAAAGTAAGAAACAGGTGGGTGTACCGTAGATCGATGACCCATTTTTACAATCGCGATTCTGAAAACACAATACATGGCAATGACGAGTAGAAAGGCTTGAACTACACGCGGCATCCAGAAAGAATGAGAAGGACCATTCAAACCCCCTCGACCTCTTCTTCAACTTCACAACTGCCCCTTTCCCAAAAACCCCAAACATAGTATTTGACCAACCAAGTTTAAACACCAACAAGACATTTCCAGGAGTTTAAAACACCATAAAATACGTATCTTCATTTCCCAATCTTCTAGCCATTCATTTCAGCTCTGTCTGGCCTAATATATTCAAGCATAATCTCGCCCCTATCTTACTCCCCTCCCAAATAATAGCTAAAAAAACACCAAGCTGTCCCATACCTAGGTAATCCATCTCTATATTACAGTTCCCTTGCCCCCGACAACATTTTTCATCCAAAACAAACCTAGCTCTTCTCAGCAGTAGCTTTCGCCTTATCAGCAGCAATTCTCAAATCTACCCGTTCCCTATGCGCCCGATTCTTAAGATGTATTTCGAAATTCTCAACCGTGCTGTCAGGTCCTGGTGTGTACAGCTTCCCCGGACAATCTTGACAGCGGATACGAGGGAGATACATGTATTTGACGCCCTCGGTGGTATCTTTTGGATTGGGGACGGGCGCGTTGGTTGTGGTGCTAACGGCGGAGTGTTTCATGACGGACTCGAAGCGGTCGGTGGGCCAGGTTTTCCTGAGTTCGTCGAGGCCTGCTAGGAGCCAGTCTGGGGCGGGAGGCTGAGGGGTTTGTTAGTTGAATGCTTTTGGGGATGAGATATGGATTTTTGAGTATCAGACTACTCATCAAGCAGCATATACTGAAGAGAGGCGCAAAGAAAGAATGAAAGGGGGAAAACACTTACTGGAGGTTGGCCCGAAACCCCCGGAGGAGGTGCATCAACTCTGCCAATTTGCCCTTGAACCGCTGGGGTTGTTGGAGGCTGCAATGGCTGAGTTGATGTTCCGGGGGTTGAAGGAGGTCCCATTGTACGCGGGACTGGTCCTGGGGTACTTGCTGTCGCCGATGGGGCACGAGGGAGAGGCGGTGGTGGTTGTGGTGTTGGTGTTGGAGTAGGTTTTCCTACTCTTAAATCTCGAGCAAATTTCCTCAGTCTTTCTCGTCCGACCTTGAGTTTGATAATGAATGTCGAATTGTCAACACTCTCTTCACGAACATCACGTCCACCGAATCTCCTACTGGAAGTCCTCGTTTCATGGTGATGTACAATCATCGCTTCGGGGGTCTCAGATCTTCCAATGTTGGCCATTCTTTGCTGAGCTTGTGTGGCAGCGCCTCGCATGCCCCGCGTTCTGGCTGTCCCAGATGCCAAATTCGAAATCGCAGGAGATTCTGGGGATGAATCTTCACTCTCTGAAGATTCGGTAAGGTCTCCACCTTGTGCTCCTTTCTTCCCTCTTCCTGCGGGACCCCCGACCTTTTTATACAGACGACTTTCCTCGACCTTCTCGGCAGCTCCAGGAAGTACAGAGGAAACGACAAGTGTGCGCACAGTGCGTTGCCTATCTTTGAGATCAGGCAACGTTGGCCCTCCTCTTCTATTTACAGACCGTTTCTGCCTCCTCTGTTCTCGAGAATATATAACTTCGGTTCTATCCAAATCTGCCTCAGTAACCTCATACAGGTACGGCGAAAATTCTCGGGCTTGCTGTTGGGGTCGGAGTACCGTAGTGAGAGGAGTCGGTAAAAATGAACTTATCAAGTCTGCATCTTCCAAAGGCCTTCCATCGAATGGGTGTCCAACAATAAACAGACTTCTCGTAAACAACTGACTCTGTTCTCGTATACAATGGGCAATCGCTGTTGTAAATTCCCCCGATAACGACAATTCCCTAGCCATACTCTGAGCAAATTCTTCTGGCGAATTTGAAGGGTTATTAATCTCCCATTCAAATTTATCTTCCAGGGTATGAGGTCCAATTGTGATGTTCAACTTGATGAGTATCCGCATTTCTTCATTTTTGTACGCCGAGTATGGCAACTCGGGATCGAGGGCATCTTCTTCTATATATACTTGTGGGTAGAAATCGTTCAGCTGTTCACGCAACTGCTGCAAAACTTGGTCCATGACCGGCGTTGAGGCTGGAAGTGGAAGCCCCATATCCTCAACCAATTGAGCCGCAAACAATTCGGGCGAAACGGTTCTGTCGTGAAGGTTCCATGTGAAGGTATCGCGTAACTTGACTTTGTCCCAGTCTACCTCGATCCGTATGGGTATTAATTCCTCGACCTGCTCCGCCTGTTGATTCATGTCCTTGCGCTTGACGCGCAACTTGGCAGTCTTTCTGTGTCCCAGCCGTGGCTTTGCATTGGGGTATACAAGCTTCGTTGGGCCATCTGTGAAACCATTCCCATATCCTGCATAACCCTCTCCGTGCAAGCGGCTGGGAGGAAACCACTGTCGATACTCCTGACGAATCTTACGATAGTCCTCTTTCTCGCCGGTGATGTGGTTGTATTCTTTGCGGCGCCTGTTCTGATCCGCGATGAGGGCTTCGGTATGTAGGAATTCCCGATTGGTATACTGATCGAGTAAATATTTGTCCAAGTCCTCTTTCGTTCGTTCTCGACGGGCTAAGACTGTTTTGCTGGTCGCATTGGTAGGCACGGCCGCATCAACATCCGCCGATTCCTTTTGAGGGTCGGGCGCCATGATGGGCGCATTCGCGATGGGATCGCGACGAGTCTTGAAGTCGTATCGCGTGGTCGTGGGAGGAGGGGAGGTTGTCGAGGATTTCAAACTGATGTTGAGGCCTCACAATGATCCACGGGCTGAACTGTTCGCGACTCCTCCCCTAACAAGGTTGCGTTGCGCAGGCAGGCGTTGCATGGCTGACTAAGCTCCGGTGACCGAGAAAGCCGTCTTCGCCAAAACGCTTCGTCAGGTCGAAACTCGAGATCTGCTGGCACCTGCTGGCGACAGGGATCTTCCGCATTCATTCGTTAAGCTGCCGCACAAACGTCCCCCCCTCATCCTTACTTTCTACAGAATAATCAACTACAGAACCTTCATCCGCAGAAAGAAGACTCGACCTCACGCATTTCCCCATCTATACCTCTACAAACCAGCATCATGGCAGACAAGAAGGAAGTCGAGGAAGTCGGTATGTTCAATTTTCTTACCCCTCGTGCGAGGTGGTGGGATGTTTGCTACCCCGCTATCCGCAACACAATGACCATTGTTTGCCAGCAGAACTGGAAGAGTATAGCAGAAGGTCTAATTTTCAAGTTTTAGACTACACCCTCAACAACCCAGATACTCTCACCAAATACAAGAGCGCCGCTCAGATTTCTCAAAAGGTCTTGGAAGCTGTCTCTGCCCTCTGTGTTGCTGGCGAGAAGATCGTCACCATTTGCGAGAAGGGAGACAAGCTCTTGGAAGAGGAGATTTCAAAGGTCTACCGTGGCAAGAAGATCGTCAAGGGTGAATTTATAACATCCTGCCATTTGGGCTATGTCTGAAAGTCCTCTGCTAATACTTTGGAAAAGGAATCTCCCACCCAACCACCGTTTCACCATCCTCATTCGTTACCCCATATACTCCTCTTCTGTCCGATGAGACCGAAGCTGCACGAGCTCTGGAGGAAGGCGAAGCTGTCAAGATTCAACTAGGTGCACAAATCGACGGTTTCGGAACAATTGTCTGCGACACCATCATAGTCGGTGGTGCAGCTGAAGGTCGTAACGTTGATCTGTTGTTGGCTACATACTACGCAAACGAGCTTCTTTTGAGGTTGATGGTTCCACCTGGACTCTTGGCAACTGGTACAGATGAGGAGAAAGCCAAAGCTGCCAAAATCAGAGCTCCAACTCAGAGCAAGATTACCAGTCTTCTCGAGAAGGTGGTGAAGAGCTACGACTGCAACTTGGTTGAACACACCACTAGCTGGCAGTTTGAGCGGAATGAAATTGAAGGAAAGAAGAAGATTATCCTTGCTCCAGGTGATGGTACTAAGGGTGATGGAACTCCTGAGGTTGGTGACGTTTGGGGTGTGGAGATGGGTGTAAGTTTGGGTTCCGGAAAGATCAAGAACTTTGAGAACAGAGCAACTCTGCATCGCCGAACCACCCTCACATATGCCCTTAAGCGACCAAGTTCAAAAAAGATTCTCAACGAAGTCGTAAAGAAATTCGGCACTTTCCCATTTAGTTTACGCCAGTTGGAAGACGAGAGAGATGCCAAGGTAGGAGTTGTCGAGTGCGTTCGTGGTAACGTTTTCCGACAATATGAGGTTGTTGGTGATAAAGACGGAGAGGCAGTGGGCCGACTGTTGACTACTATTGGTAAGCCGATATATACGAAGTCATTATTTACTCACAGTATATACTAATTTATGTTTTTAGCAATCACCAAAAACGGTCTTCAAAAGCTCGCCGCACCACCTGCTCTTGACTTGTCCAAGTTAAAGACAGACAAGAAGATCACGGACGAGGAAGTCCTCGCAATCTTGGAGCAACCTCTTGCTAAGGAGTCCAAGGCCAAGAAGAACAAGAAGAAGAAGCCAGCTAAGAAGGCTGCTGGTGCTGAGGAAGAGGAGAGCAGTGACGACGAGTAAAACACGTGATGCGATAGACAAACAGGATCACCTCGATCCATAGTGTAAGGGGTTTCTCTCATGGTCATATTATTCTTTTTGAGTCTAGATACTGCTGCCAACACTGCTACGGGGCATGTTCAGCAATATTTGCTCTGGCCGCGTTTTGTTAGTTGCCAAACAGCGGGAATCAGCCTATCAGAGAGTGTATAGTTGGGCAATTCAAAAATCTTATCTGATTCAGGATTGTCGGTGCTGGGACAATAGCGTTTCGCGACTGGAAGAATAAAAATATGCACCCAACATGAATTTTGGTCCTTGTTTGTTAATTGTAGTGGCATGTTGATGAAAAATTTGAAAAATTGAAAACTCATCTTTGCTTGTTTTTCTTCATTTTCCCAGCAGGATTGTCTTAAAAACCAATTCTCACAACTGTGTGAATTGTCTAACTGTTCTTCGCCATTCACCGCTTGTTTGCCCAAGTGGATACCTAAAATAGGGGATATAGGCTGCCAGTCTGGCCATGGGCAGAAAAAGCGGCAGTGAATACTTCAGGGTCGTGCTTGCCTCATGGTTCCATTGTTCCATTGCTTCAAAATAATTCAAAGCGATAAATCCAAATACCTGGGGACAATTTATAATATTATGATTGAAGCTCTAGAAGGTTGGAACCTCGAGGCAACTATTTACTGCCGCGTTTATTGGCCACCAGGAGAACTAGTTAGGATGACTCATGCGAGCCACTAACATGTTAACCCATTGATGGCTGGTACTAGATCAGACCAAAAGGAAATCATGATGGAATGCCAACTGCCTACGTAACAAGAAATCCATTCAGTAGTAGATGCACCTCCCCCAAGGCTGGTCAAAATTAAGCGAGATAGGGTCTTCTCGCAGTCTTCTTCTAAAAAAAAGCTTTGTCCTCCGAACACAAACAAACCTCTTCCAGACGTATCAACGCACCACCATCCAACAAACATCGAGGCCGCTTTCAGATTCCAACAGTGTTGGAGTTCATCTTCACGATAAAGAACGCCAACTGAAAAGTTTGTTTAGATTGAGCGTTCTTGCAGGTGATTCGACACGTGAGGTTAAGGGGAATTTCGCGTAGGCCTACGGGGGCCACCAGCGCTTTGGGTCTGTACCAAATAATAACCTTTAAACGAGAACCTCCTGAACAGCAAAAGCACCAAAGCCTCCCGCATCACCTTCGACTGCGCGATTACAGCAGGCCTGCTTGGTCCAAGTCACCGAGGAGTATTGAGTTCCGCACATCCATCTTCAGCATTTACTAACTGCGTTCTAGTCTTGCTTGTTTTCGCGCGTCGCAACATCGGAGGGAGGAGGCGACTCCAGGGAGCCCGAAAACCACCACCACGCCACGAGTAAAGACAATGCCAACTCCCACTTTCTCTGCGCGACCAACGCGAACAAGTCGTTACTCAAGCCCATTTGCAAATGGCAACGGAACCGCTGCCTCGGAACCACCAAGCACAATGACAGAGGCTGCCCCAAGACAGAAGACCCTGACGGACATGTGGAGCGAGCCGGCTTTGCCAGCTGCTCGCCCAAGCTTCGCAGAGGCAGGTTTTGTAAGAGGAGGGACAGTAGCAAACATGGCGCCGCTGGGAACCCGTCCAAGCCCGAAGATGTTGAAGTCGGCAGACAGAGGGGAGGTTCGGGATGGCACAGAGAGGGTGAAGCGATCAGAGGCTTCAAATGCCACCACACCCGAGACGCCAGAGCCCCCTATTCTTACAACAACACGACGGTCGCAATCTGCGAGGACGGAGGCGACCACACCTGCACCTGCACTTTCCCCAAAAACACCAGGAGACCAGACGAGTCCCCCTCAGAAGGTCCCCGAGAAGATTCAAAAAGAACCCTTGGACCAAGGCATCTCGGCAGCCGCGTCAACTATCGTGTCAACAACAGCCTCGCAATCACCTCGACCATCGCCCCTAGAACACAATCACACTCGAGGTTTGTTGCCCGAGCCCTTCAACCCTCCTTATGACGCCTTCGACGATATCGAAGACGACGACTCCATAATGGTGGACCTTGAAACTTCTGATAAGGTGATTGAGGCCGCGGTGGACAGAGCTGTGCTTTACGGTCGATACCCTACCGCCTATGCTCTTCGTACTCTCTACGATGAGCATCGATCCGATGATAGGATCGTTCGTATGATCGAATCCAACTACTATTCCACAGCTTCTCTCAAGCAGCGCCAGGAGTTCACCAAGATGCTGTCAGAGAAAAAGCGAGAAGGCAAGAAGGGCCGCACCGCAGAATATTATTTTCTAGGTGATGGTAGCGATCCCCCGCCTCGGCCGGTTTTATCAGCTGTCAGCGCAGCTCTCACATACGACTCGCCTGCTGGATTCTCTTCTGTGGTTGAGCATGCAAGATCAGGTTCACAGAATCCAACTTCACCACACGATTTCGATATTTCACAAATATTGAAAAAGCAGAAGAATATCACGCATGTCTCACCATACCCGCCACTGGCAAGTGCATTTACTTCATTCACAAGCGCAAACGTCAAGCCCTACAAGAGTCTTTACAGCCAGAAACCAGAGACGCCTACTCAAATCGGGACTCCTGCTCCGGCTCTCGCACCAGCTATCGCTTCATCACCTCCTGTCTCTGCCCCAACGGCACCCATGACTCGGACTCGGTCGGGTTCACTTTCAAGCACATCTTCGCTCTCGTCAGTGGATGAAAAAGTACTCCAAACGGATTTGGTTGATTCCAATGGCTTGCCAAGCGCCGTCGGGGATATCCCCTCGCCACGCTCGAGCAGAAAAAAGCGAGCTGCAGCACCGGTCCTCGTTGAAAATGGACGAGATCACGGTGACGAGAATGGCGATGAGGACATGGAAGACGACGCAGCCTACGGGGTCGAGGTCCAGCCTGCTGTCGCGAGACAGTGGAATTTCTCGTCGCGAAAGAAGAAGGGCAAGAAGGGCAAAAAAACTGGCAAGGGAAAAGCCGCGCATGCAGCAGTAGCAACAGGCCCCAATGCTTCCGGCCCAGGGCCGGCCAACAATACCAGGGCTACGCGGGCCAGTTCCAATTTCGCCAGCGCAAGCGACCAGAGTAACCTCCCCAGTTCTCGCATCTCTTCACGCCATTCCACACAGGAGCCCCTGCAACTGCACAACAATCATCGTCAATCGTCGACGCAACCACAACCAATCCCCGCCACACAACCTCCCAAGCACAAAACCGGCCCAAAAACATATACCTTTTCCACTGTGCCACGACCCTCGACTTCTGCAGCCTCGACGCCCACCTCAACACAACTTTCTTTTTCATCTAACCCCATCGCCACGAGAAGATCAAACAACGCAAACGCAGCGAGTGCAAACGCCGAAGTTGATATGGCGCCGGCTCGTCTGGTCCAAGATGCGGCGCCTGTCTCGAGCAAACCAGAAAGAAATCCCTACTTTCCTTCTGCTCCCTCTGGAATTAAGATCAAAATCTCGAAGAAAAAAGATCTGACTCCACTAGAACCAGAGAGCGAGGAGTCGATTCGCCGCAAACGCGCTGCACGAGAGAAGACCAATGCTGCTCCAATTCAGGAGAGCTTTGAGCGCCATCAAGTCCAGCCTCCTCAGGCAGACGAGACAGCCTCAGAGGGTGGTGACTTTGTTCCTACGGCCCCTTCAAGACGTCCGACTAAAAAGCGCATTCTCAACACCAGAGAGACGAGAAATCGATACAATCATGGTTCCGAGAACAGCTCTCCTACCTTACTCTCCTTCCAACCAGACCATCCATTCGGATCAGTGTCCACATCTCGTGCTGGTACACCGTTGGTAGGAAACCGCCCTACCAGAAAGGCAAAGGGTCCACGTACCAAACACTCGTAAGTCATTGATTTTCATTTTTCCAGTGTCATTTTTATCCCTCGAAGCGTGCAGCATTCAAAAGTTATCATCTTGAGCACGGTTCCACGACCGAGAGCCATCCTTTTTCCTACCTGGAAGTTTGTGTGCGGTCGCACCGTGCGACTAGCCGAAAGTCTCGTTCTGGCGGCTCACAGTGTTTTTATCTTTCAAGGCCAATTATTTTGGAATACTGCTAATGCGATTTTGCAACAACAGGCCCGAAAAGAAGAAGGGTGGTCCTTCTGGCGGTGAGCGAAACAGCCCCTCTGGTGGTCCCACGGAGAATAAGGTAGGAAATTTATTGTTCTCTATTTTCTTGCTTCATTCATTCTTTATCTGGAGATAATTCTTCATTGTCTCTGCCATCAATCTCTTGATCTTGGTTGTCAAGCGATGGCTACGCTCAAGAGTTTGACTCGGGTCAGCTTCTGACTACGAAGTCTGTACCGGGGCAATGCCAATCTCTGCTCCGCCCTTGCCGAGCTGCCAGACCATGCGACCCCCACATCACCAATGAAACTTGCCACATTTCTTCTCTTTCCATCCTGATCCATCCAAATCCATCTCAATCCATCATCCACATGACATCTCACGAGCTCCACAACTGACTGATGATTCAGGATGAGAACGACGAACAGTGCAGTGCCTGTAATGGCAACGGCGAACTCGTGTTGTGCGATGGCTGCACACGTTCTTTCCACTTCAAGTGCGTGGATCCGCCCATGATTGCCGGCGCTCCTGATCTCCCACCATCATGGTTCTGCAATTCCTGTGATTTCAGTCACCATCGTCGTCAAAACGCGGAGAACCCCAATTCTGCTTTTGGTGCACTACTCTATAAACTTGAGTCTAGGAATCCACGAGCTTTCAGACTTCCAGAGGATATTCGGGAATTTTTCGAAGGAGTCGTCACCGGTACTGAAGGCGAGTATGAAGAGCCGGCACCTCCAACGAAAGCAAAGTAAGTTGCATGGTATCTCTTCAACGTGAAGATTGGTCTAATTTCGATATAGGAATAAGGGAGGCTGGTCCGAAGAAACAGCACCTGATTACTACCGCACGAAGGACTCCAAGGGCAAGCCCATTCTCTGCCATCATTGCCATACCTCAGCATCTCCACCTAATCGGATGATCATTCCTTGCTCTACGTGTGGTTTGTACTGGCATCTTGATTGTCTGGAAACCCCACTGGCAAAAGAACCTCCTGCTGGGAGACCATGGCAGTGTCCAGCTCACGTTGATGATGTTCTGTCTGTTCTTCCTCTGAAGCTCGGCCAAGCTCATCGATGGCGGAAGATCAAAGGCGCCGTCGCTATCGTTCCTTCCATCCCACGTGGAACGAGAAACAACGGTCATATCGAGATTGAACCGTCGCCTAGTGATGGAGATGAACCAAAGGGTTTCTACGAGGAGACTCAATTCGGTACTGTTTACAAACTCCCAGAGGAAGGCCTGAAGCTCGATTTCATCTCCAAGTAAGTTTTACTCATTTCAGGCTGAAACATATTCTAACGTGCGTCACAGAGTCAAGGGACAAGGCGGTGGTATTTCCCGATCAGGTTTCCTCAACCGAAACATTCCATCACCAAACGTGCCTGACTACAATACCCGAACTATTGCTGAACAGCAGGCCGCCCTCAATCTGGCTCTTCTGTCTACTAAAGCAACAGATGTCGCTGACGGTACCGGAATGCTCATCGAGGCCTTGCTGGTGAGTAATAATGAGATGAATCTCGTTTCATCCTCTGTCTCTCATGACGCAATCCGCGTGCCAGGCTGACTAAATATGATAGGATAATGCTCCGCAACCTGTTCTTGAAATGTTGGCTGTACCAGACGCAACAAACCTCGATCAGCCCTTGAAATCTTTGAAGAACCTCCCAGAGATGGAGATGAGAACTTTGAAGGCTTTGCAAAAGTACCTGAATCGTGAATTAGGTCCTCCTGATGACGCTGACGAGGCCCAACCCCGAAAGTCTGTCAAGAGAAAACGGAGCCCAGGAAGCAGCGACGAAACGATTTCCTAAGAATTGGGACAACAGTGTAAGCGTTACCTGTCTCGCCCGGCAATTCAGCCCCGATGACATGCATGCATGCCTTTTCCCCTAGTACTCAACAGGCGAAACACCACAACACGTGATTTCATCACTCCGATGGATCGATTACATGATGGCTCGGATTCTCGGGCCGCCCGCGGTTTTTCGAAACTGGAACAGCCAGATCATAATCTTATTATGTCTCATACAATGGAGACACCAGCGAGTGTGTTCTTTTTCTTTTTCGTTTTTTTGTTTTTGTTTTTTCCTATTTGCATCAATCATGCCATCATCCCAGATGGAATCGGGGGTTCACCGCATTGTATCATATGGCGTCTGCAGGGAATCTTTTTTACTACCACCGTTATTACCTGGAAACCTAAAATGTCCGGGGCAGAGGTGGCAACACAACAACGGGAATGAAATGCTTTTTTTCCTTCATCTATCTGGATACCATTGAGAGCGCAAAGATCAGAAGGCAGGATGGGTGGGAAAATACCATACCCCTAATTTTTTCTCTTTTCTTTTCCCGAGGAGATCGAGAGTGTGCGAGAGAGAGAGAGAGAGAGAGAGTTCGTGGGAGGGGCCGGATTTGGAAAGAAGGATTTTACCTTCTACTACTTTACTATGCATTTGCCTATGACTTGGGCTGGGGGAGAAGAAAAAGATTACTACTATATTAGATTTGATGGGGTGTGGGAGGAATATGGAAGGATGGGAAGGAAGGAAGAGGATCTGGAGGAGTGCAAAAAACAACAACAAAAGAATCACGTATTGAGGGTGGTGGGTTACTTTTTATTTTTACTATAACATTTTCTCGATGCTGCTGCCTTAGTTGGTTGTTTCGTTTGTGGGGGGGGAGGTAGGGGATGGAGACTGTACAAGTAACGGGGGGAATCAAATGGATGGGGTGGGGGGCAGTGAAGGGAAGAAAAGGGGAGATAACGTAGTAGTCAATCGAATAAAGTTGATAATACCTTCTTTTGCTGGTGTTGAGTGAGGGGGTTGGTTCGGGTTTGTGTGCATCGTGCAGGTGGTGTGAGATTTCGAGGATCCGGATTATATAGAATTTCGCCACTTCCACGATGGTTATACGCTTACAAAGTCGTAGAAGACGGGGGCGGTTACTTTGAAGTCATAGAGGTAAGAGGAGTAAGGTTTTGAGAGTTGAGATTTGGTAAGTGAACTCGAGGAGGATTTTTGCTTCATTTTTGTGTCATTTGCCAGCCCTGAAAAAGCCGCCGTGTTTTCCAGAACCCTGTAAATCAGGGCTCAGGGCCCCGCTGAAGGCTCGCTTACCCCTAAGTGTTCAGGGCATCGACGCCTTTCACAGGGTGGTATTCTGCATACTTCTTAACGCGCCCTTGTAAGGTTAGCAGCTGGAAGTTATTCGTGGGAGAGAAATCGCAGAAAACACGGTATCATAACACTATTTATATGACTCTTTATATGAGACGAACTAAAAGATACCTCTATACACGAAAATGAAAGCGGCCCATAAGTACGGAGGTAAACCTCAAGTTGGTTGGTGCTAACACCAACTCGTTTTATAGTTGTATCTATTTACCCGCTTGAGATATGTAATCCCATTCCAACACTGACCGACATCTCAATGCCATTAGTCTGAGGAAGACATCCTTTCAAGAATAGGAACACTAATGACTCGAAATACTTCTAAATTATCTTGACCGGATCAATTTAAACTCCCATACCCATCTCGCTGCAGTCTTCCCAGAACATGACTTTAACCACAAACCCAACGATCGTCATCGTCCCGGGTGCCTGGCCAGTGGAGGAGTCTTTTCACCCACTCATTCAATCCTTTTCGGAACGCTCTTATCTCACTATTTGCAGGGTTCCCCTGAGCTACCCAAAGTTACCCGTGAACGAAAATCCTGTTAATCCAGATATGCTCCATCTCCGCGAGAAAGTCCTCATACCTTTGATTGAGGAAGGAAAATATGTCATTCTCTTGATGCATTCTTATGGAGGTATATACGGTGGGGCCGCTGTGCAGGGATTAAGTAAGAAACAAAGGATGGGAAAGGGGGAAGAAGGGGGAATTGTTGCGTTGATATTTCTCGCTGCTTTTGTGGGAGGGAAGGGTGAGACGGCTTTGGATACTATGGGTATCGATCCAAATATTTTACCTGATTGGATTGAGCACGATGTTCATTTCCCTTCTCTTTTCCTCTCTTTCATCCATTTTCTCACTTCTTACTAATTCCTTCCAGAAAACCACCGATCTAGTCCGCCTCACCAGAGCACGAGAAATGCTCTTCTACAATCTCCCAGAAGATGAAGCTACCAGGCTAGCTAATGCGCTTCCTGCCCAACCATACTTCTGTTTTTCTACCAAAATGGAGTATGAGCCTTATAGTGATCCAATTTTTAGTGGGATGTTTGGATATATATTCACAGAAGCGGATAGGATTTTGCCACTTGAGGCTCAAAGAATGTACGCCAAGAGGGCTGGAGCGGGGACAGTCATGTTGAAGGGCAGTGGACATTCGGCGCATGTTGAGAGGCCTGGGGAGGTGGTGAGGGTGGTACTTGAGTTTTTGGAGAGAATTGAGAAGAATTTCCAGGGTATTTAAACTCATTTTCGTTTAATAAAGCACCAATTTGGTTGGGTGTTCGAATTCAAAGGAACGTATATACTATAGAGCTCTTTTCGTATAAATCTTTGAAAAATTCTATTACGCGAATAATTACTTCACAAAATCCACAAAGTTAAGAATAACTTAGTACAACAGAGCTCACAGCTTAAGTCTTTGTTTTATAGTGTATGTCTGGACAACACCACTGCCGTGAATGAAGTATACCAGAACCAAGCACCAATTTCCGCAACGTATACTTCAACCCCTCTAGTGCCCAACTCTCACAACTCTAAAACAATCCTCCCCACTCCCCTCTCAACACAACTCAACACCGCCCCCTCCCGCTCCGCTCCCAGTAACCCCGTTCCCCTACCTTTCACATGCACTTTTCCCATTTTCACCCTAACCTTACAAGTTCCACAATTCCCGACCTCACAACTAGAAGGAATATCAAAACCCGCATCCCTAAGAACATCAAGCAAAGACTCCCCACTTCCAACCTGTAGCTTCGTGCACGAACTCGGGATCTCGACTTCAAAGGAATCTCCTCCCTCTGCTGGTGGTGCAAAGGTTTCAAAATGGAGGTTTTCGCTGGGGAAATTGAGAGAAGTGGTGACGGAGGTAATAGAGTCCATGAGGCGGGGGGAACCGCAGGCGTAGATGTGTGTTGTTTTGGGGAGGTTAGAGAGGATGGCGGCAGTGTTGAAGGGGTTACCGATGGATTTATCGTGGATTGTGAGGTTTGGTCCGAATTCTTTGAGGAGGTGGGAGAATGCGATGTCGGAGGTTTGGTGGACGAGGTAATGGAGGTGGTAGTTTTGGTTTGTTGACTGGAGGTGTTTTGCTGTTGCTAGGAAGGCTGTGATTCCAATACCACCAGCTATTAAGACATGATGTTCTGCCTTTTGTTGTGGGGGTAAGGAAGTCGTGATGGTGCCAACAGAAGTGATAGAACCAAGTTCTAGATTATCATGGATATACAACGATCCTCCTCGACTCAACTCGCGATTTAGAGCAACACCAAGTTCGAATTTATTCCCAGTGCCACCCACAACAGAATAAGCACGTATCAAATCCCCACCAAGTCGTAAGCGAACATGAGAACCAGGCTCCACCACTTTCGGTTTCTCCTCTTTATCCACAGCTTCAAAACTCAAAGCAACGATATTCTCAGTCTCCCTCCTCTTCCTAATCAGTCGATAATCGCTCCAATTCTTCAAAGCACTATCCTCACCCCCCAAAAGCCTCAACCCCATATCCTCAAACTTCCTCCTCAACCGGTTCTCAAAGATCGTCCTCCCCTCAGCCCCCAATCCCTCCAACCCAACAAGCACCTTCATAACCTCAAAATTTCTCATCTCAATATAAAGATAATACTGCACCCTCGCAACACTCCACTCCGGATTCCTCCTCTCCACCAAGACCATCCTATCCCCCGCTTGGATCGTTCCCTCCTCAAGGACTCTATAAAACCACCCCGTCCTACACAACTCCTGACTCCTCCTCGCCATATCTTTGACTTGAAACCTATGATTCAACTTATAACAAGGCTGTCGTCCCCCCGTAACCTGTACCCTCACCCCCTTATCTCCAATCTCAATAACATCCCCAATACAAACATTCCTCTCATTCGCAAACCTCGTAACGATATTCTCTCCAAATCCCCCGACATTAAAGAACCTCCTACTCTGCGGGAGTTCCGATTTCCAAGAATCGTAGTGGAGGGTACTGTATTGTAAAAGAGCTTTATCCGGACCACCGTGGAGGTAGAAAATATGCTCGTCGGATTCGAGACCGAGGAGGGAGAGTTTTATAGGACCTTGACGAGGAGTTTTATAGATTGCTGTGATCTCTTGGGTAGAGAAGCAGGGTTTGCCTTTTCCGATGCGGATTTCGGAGATGATTTCTTCTTTCCATGGGGATTGAAGGAGCGTTAAATCCTCGCATGAGGTGGGTATTTTGATAGGACCCATTGAGCTGGACTTGGGAAAGCGTGAAGGGGGGTTGGTTCAATTTGGCTTCGCTGGGCATTTCCAGGTCAAGTTCATACAATTATGTGAGGAAGTGGTTCTTGATTTTCCCGAAATTGGAGTAAAAAGTAGTGATTCTCAGGAGACGAGAGATGAAGTGAAAGAATTTATTGTATGACTGCTTCTTGCTTACTATCTACTATTCTTCTAAGGAACTGCAGCGAGGTAGTACACCGGTGGACGGCACGAAGTCGGACCAATTGAAAGAATTGATGGCTTGGTCAACATTTATTCCAAGATATTTTCCGCATCCAATAAAAAAAGAGGTGGGTCCAGTGCGCGATAACGACGATCAAGAGAAAACAAAGCCCTTCCCGAACCACTTAGTTCGCGAATAACACCGTTCCTGTTGGAAGGGCCTGTGAATAAGCCATCACTTGTGCAGGCGTGTCATAGAACGTAAAATACTCCACTTGGAAAGTACAGAGAACGTAACTAAAGAAAGTAAGCCGGAAGACGCCGACTCCCACCCTGGATAGGCTACTGGAAATACCCGTTCCTAATGAGCCTCAAATGCATCATGTTCGAAGAGTGGTGACAATTAATGGGTCCAGTTTTTGGTACGACGGCTCATGGATGTGGTAAGAAGTCCCCTTCTCAGATTGATGATCAATCTGGATAGGCAATTGACTTCCGTGTCATGCGCTGGGTAATAATCGAATTAGCACTTAACGGAAGAACGATGGCCTTACCTGGCTAGTAGAGTTATAGGAAGTTATTGATTGACAGGATATGTTTCTGTGTTCAGTCGATTTTCAATTTTGGGACTGCCTTCCCCTATCAAATAATGGAGCCAACGTTGTCAGTAATGTCCTCTGTTAAATTCCCCGAATCAAGCAAAAAAGAACCAACATACTCTGCGCATTTCCATAGAACCCCCCTTCCCTCCCTCGAGAATCTGAAAAAACTCTGTACTCAGATGTAGGGTAATCCATCCCGCCATAGGCTATCCGTGCCCAAGCATATACAATGCACCAAATGGGCCATTCCCTGCCATAACTCCATTTTTCGAAAACAAATGAAAAATCCCTAACCGGGCTTTCAAGTTCCCATATTAAAGCCAAACTCCAAAGTAACGCCATAAATCCACTCGATGTGTTTATGTTTTTGCCCTACACTCAGCCAATTATACGCCGGCGATGGATGTGTAGATGCATCAACTGTTCGTATGCAGCGTACCCGTTGTCAAAATTTGCCTGTGGGAGCTCATTCTCATGTAATTCAAGCCCCCCGAGTCGTCCAGAGGGGAATTGGGAATAGCAGAATATCCTTGCCAATCGAAATCAAGTTTGCTGTTCTGTCGTGATTGCGATGGCACCAGTTCGCTCAAAAGCCAATTGTATTTGGCAACGTCGAGGTTGAAAGGTCGGTAGTGAACTCTGAATTTTGGTTGTTAGCAAACCAATCGACATTGATAGAATGCTCAAGGGCAGCAGGATCGGTGATATATGACTCCCAGTCGAAAGAATAACCCCACGATTCAGCGGGAATAGAATCAAACAAATCAAAGTCGCAACCGGGTAGTCCTTTGTGAAGAATTGCATCGGTCGGATTCATCGATGGGACTTCGTCTCCGTGTGATGATAGGTCGGGTGGCGTTGCCATATTGAAAACGTCCTCTAGAGACCAAGTTCCAATGGAGGAATCGAGAGCGTCCATGTCTTGCGGAGATGTTCGTTGGTTCTCTTCCGTCTGTACCGAGTGTCCCATGAATTGGTTCCAATCAATATCACCATCTGCGATCATCGACATACCCTCACCCTCTTGCAATAGCAACCAAGGCGACTCCGTTTCAGGAGACCAATGTTCGCATTCCGTCATGCTACCTTCTGTCATGCTACCTCCAACAAGAACCGCCTGCTCTATTTCATGGGCTGTAAAATGAGCTTCTGGTGCTTGGTTATCTGGAAGAGGGTTACTTGCCGGTGAAACACCAGACACAGCTTCGTCATCATCACGAACTGTGTCTCTGGGGCTCGATTCAAACGAGTCGCCCATTTCCGAAGATCCGGTTTCCATTCTCCATTGTTCAATCTCACGATACTTTGACTCCGGCGAAGGCTCTGGTGTTGGCATCTCTGCCGCCGCCTCACGTCCACCCTTCTTACTCTGTCTCTTTCTCGCCCTACATTTCCGTTGTGACTCTGCGAGTTGTGCGCGACGACGTTCGAGTCGTGCTTCGGGTGATATCTTGAGCGATGGTCTGCCTCTGTTACCCATGGTTGGTGATGATGTGTGGGTTTTTGGTGGGGGTGCAAGGGGAGATGAGGAGGGAGGTAGATTGAATGATCGCTCGGATTTCGAGAGATAAATGAGTGTGTTTGTATCGCAGGTCCCGTCGCAGTTGAGAAGAGATTCTTGAGCTGCTCTGTGGTTGTTGGTGTCAGGACATGAAGGATGATTGCGGTGGATGCCTGAAATGGCGAAAGGAATGAGGGCTTACATTTTAGTAGCAGGATATTACAAGTCACGTGAAGAGATATCCCGTGACTCATCTTGGCATTTGAATAGTGAAGTCTTTGCAGCAGGGCTGTGGCTCAAGATCAACTTAACTCTAAGCCAAAGCTCTATCTCGCACTTTCTTAGAAGGAACATTAGTCATTTTTAGTCTTCCTTCGGAGTTTCTTGTCGGTAAGAATCAAATGCGCCGGAAGGTGCGAGGTATGAACTCTGATGCCCTCGTCTTGCAATTCAAAGAGTGAGGGAAGGCACAAGCTTAGATATCTAATATAAGCTACAGAGGAGACTCCACTTGGCGCCACCTCCTAAGTTCTCGACGGTCAGTTGCGACTAGTGGAGGGAACTCACACATCAATCGCTCCTTCCTTCTTCCCCTCTACACCTCAACCTCTCCCCTCTCCCGGCTGCACCCCACAATCAACCTACCAAAGTCTGTTCAAAGGTAGAAATAAACATTTTATAAATGAACCAGGAGGACAACGTGGCTGAGTGGTTATCGCGTACCAAAAAATATCATTTTCTCTCGTTAGCTGCTGAACTCGGGGTTGTTTCATTTGCTTATTTTCTGCTTTACTGTACTTTCTAGGTTTCAATTCAACCTGTGGTCAGAGGTTGAGTATTTAGGTAGGTAAATTCGAGTACCTTCAAGGTCAAGAAGTAAGGCAGGAACGAACCTCAACTCTGGCTATCGCAGCCGACACCGGGAGTTGAGTTCGCTCCTTCCCTTTCATTTGTAGTTAACCCGCCCTTGAGAAGACAAGGTACTTAAAAGTTAATATTGGTGAGCACTTTGCCAATTGAGCGAAAATAATTGGTTTTATTCAAGTTGAAGTTACGACAAAGGCAATCAGTCGAGGATACGCGAAAAGGACGCGGCAGCACAAGCCTCGGGGAGAAAATTGTTTTACTCAATTAGTTCATCTACGAGCTTTTGAAATATCAATCTATCTACGATAGTTGAAACCGCCGCTCACCCATTACCCTCCTCCAACATCAGATCCACTCTGACTCTCCAGACCAGCGCCAAAAGCACAAAAATGCCAAGCGGGAGTCAAGACCTCAACCACTTAAAAGCCCTTGCCCTCCAGCCATTGATGGATATTAACAACGGTATCATGAGCCTCGTTATGAAACTCCCAATCATGACCTGCACTCTTCACGATATGAGAATCAAATCCTCTGCCCAACAATGGATTTCCAGCCAACGGATAGTTCTCTCTCGTCTTCGCCAAAACTCCCGAGTTATCATCTGTCCCACAGTCACCACCACAGAAAATAAAATCATATCGTCCGGTAACGACATAAACAGAGCCAGTGTAAAGAAAAGACTTTTCATAAGCTCCAAGAGTCAAACTGGCTACCTCACCGGCAGAGAATGTACCACGTGTTCTCCAATCTAGATCTTCCAGGCCGGGATCGTAGGCACCAGGTTGATAGAGGACTCTGTCGAAGCCTGGGCGAGAGGTGGCTTCGAGGTAACCTGCGGCAAGGTTTCCAAATCGTGCGGGCTCAACGAGTGCAGCTGGGACGAGGATAGCATTGGTAGCAACGCCAATGAGGTTTGCGTGGAAGGTGCTGCTGTAGCCGGTGAGAATGATGCTGTCGATGTCACTTGGCCATCTTGCTGTAATTGCGTTTCCAATGACTGATCCATAACTGTGACCGATATAGATGCTAAAAAGAACAGGTTAGCATGCTTTCACAACCCAGAGGATGCAGAGGTGATGGAGATGTAAGGCCTAGAAAAAGAAGCGAGTAGACTTACATCTTGTTGAAGGTACGTGGAAGACTATTGCCATTCCCAGTTCGGATGGCTTGCAAGATCTTGTGTTGGATTTCAGCTTGGGCTGGGTATTGGACAACAAGGATAGGATCTGGATGATCAGATGCGCCATTGCCCAAACGATCAATAGTTAGGGTAGGGTAACCTTGCTTAGATGCATAGTCAACCCATGAGTATTGGGCATCATTGAATCCTTTGCCAGTCCAGACTGTTTTGCTGTGTTAGTGTAATAACCTTCACTTTTAAATTTCCCTACTTACATTCCCGTGTGTATGTTGCACCGTGAACAAGGAATTGAAGGGTGTTCTGACGACTTGGGTTGAAAACCTCTGGTTCGCAATACCGACCAGCAATGTGAAAGTCACTGCTGACCGGAAGGGTCAGGGCAAGGTTAAGCAAGGAGCCCAAGAGGTCATTAATGCTAAGGTTGGAAAGATCAAAGTTGAGGGCGTCGATGTGGACATTGAAGCTAACTTCTGAGCAAGTTGGACCACGCTTTTGAATGGCGGTTGCTGTGGAGAGAGCTGCTAGAGCGATCAAAGTGATCAACTTGCTAATGAACCACATTTTGAAGATGCGGTGTGGGATCTGTCAGAGTGTAGGAAGAGGAATGTGGATGGAAAAGGCGAGAAAGAGGAGAGCCTGGAGAGAGGGCAGAATTTATAAAAACCAGATCATTGAGTGGATATAATCTGGCATGTGGCTATCTTTTTTATCTTTACTGGCTCTAGGGCAAGGGCGCTGGAGCACTAACCAAAGTCGCCATACTTCACCCGTCCCAGTCACCAGTGCATCTAACAAGAAACTCTATTAATGCCAGCTTCTTATTGGTCAATCTTGACTAAAGATACTGATCACAAGTTTGTTTTTGACCTAAACATTACTGGTAGCCCCAAAACGTGTCTAATTGCCATAGCCCCGTATGCGTTGGAACAAGGAGCTGAAGCAACTTTCTATTGGGTGACAGAAGAATGAAGTTCTGTTGGAATGAGTGTGCAACAATGTTCAGTTTGTATATTGGAATGATATGCATTGTGCCACCAACCAAGTTGTTGGGTCACATCCTCGCAGTGATTCCTACCTATTCACTCATCTCTCTCTGTCCTGGAAACAAGTAAAGTTCAATACCTATAACCCACCATTTGCTCAATTAGAGCGCCAATGCAAGAACTCGATAGAAATGCAAAGCGTAAAGGATATAAGAGTCGTTCAGAATGGAAGCCTACCACAGTGAAATGGGAAGTAAATATGTATCCATGATACCACCAAGCGCTTGTGGTCGCCGATTCCGGGTACTGGTGATGCGGAAGGCCATCCGGTTTGTGAAGAAGCCATTTGCATGGATCTGGAGGCGCTCTTATATCGTTACTCTATATGGGGTCGTACTTGCGATGTTGCTTGAATATGGCATTGAATGATTGGGGAGCTTGCAAGTTGGTGAAAGTTGGTGGCTGCTGACAAGACTTTTCCACATACAGAAGCAGTCGACGCCCCTCGACAGCACACCGAGTCTGACTTTATGAGACCATGATGTGAGGGTGTAGATTTTCTTGCGGTCAGGTGGGGGTCAGCATTTGTTAGTGGTGGGATCGTTCCAAGGTCAGGGTATGAAAGGATTGGAAGGGTGTGAGGTAACGATTACGGAGTAAACCAAGAACAATTTTAGATAAAACATTGCCACTATTTAGTATTAGCAGTGAGCCTGCATTTTAGTCTCCTTCAAAAGTTTGGATAGATTCTGGTATTTTTTATTTGCCAATGATATAATTGAATTCTATCTAGACATACTCTACATTCGCTATAATCAAACTCTGAAATTTGTTGAAATGATTTAAGTATCTACATAGTCTTGAATATTCCTATTGATTAAACTTTACTCGTATGAGCAGCTAATTACCTGTGCCTTTAGATCATTCCAGAGTTTAATCAATTAACTTAATTATTCTAATAATCTCGAACAATATGATTTAATAGCTTAATTTACAAGAATCACTAGTTAGGACTATTTTAGTAACGTGATTGATTAATTCTGCAATTGGTGAATAAAGCATACCAGTTCTAGTTGAAAACGAGAAAGCTGGGGTTGAAGTGACCCGAGGATGGGGAGAAGGAGACTATGAACGTGGATGAGCCTTTTGGATTCTGTGAATATTGCCCCGGGATGATGATCATTGAGAGCTCTGTATTCATGAAATGCAGTACCGTTTTAGATGTTAAGGTGCTAAAGGGAAGTCACTTCCATCGGAACCCCGCTTGAAGATGGCGCTGTCAGGTGACCTGTCAAATCAGTGATCCCATGACAGTTGGCCAATAGGAAGATTCGAGGTGGAGATTTCTACTCGAACTTTTGCATAGAATTCATCGATGCCGTGGATTGGGTTGGCATGAAAGTGATAATTGAGCTGTCAATTGAAAATAAATCTTCATAGTGTCCTTAAAGGGATAAAAAAAATAGGGGTGCGGCGTAAATGGTAGAATGATGTGGCACAGCCAATTTGCGGTGTGATCATTCAGAGGGTTAAGGTATGAGAAGATATTGACAAACAGTTAATAGATAGAAATCTGATTTGATGTCATATATAGTAGTACTTGATAAATTGGCTCAGAACTCTTTGTCTCCTGTCCACTAGTTAGCTTCGGAGTAGACAGATTTTAGGTTTTGTGAAGAGAAAATATCGGATCAAAATTTTATTTATTCAAAGGACTTCGAATTAATTTTTGAGATCGTGAAAAACATATCTAGTTTTACTTTTGATGACTGGCTCAAATAACTTCTCTTTCTCATACCTTTTCTCTACTTAATACAGACAATATATATATACATATGCTCGGAAGGTAACTAGTACTGCCAATGTTCCATTTACTTAGTTCATGCGACGAATGCTAAGACCTGACTCCTACACACCCAAGTCAGCTTACTACAAGAGATACAGAACAAATTTAATGAACAAGATATTAAACAATGTTACCGTAAGCTACTCGGCAAGAAAAAGGACTGCTAGAATATGCAAGTTGAACTAACTGATCATTTCTTTTACTAATTTTTAGCCAAACAGTGTGTTGCTGCGAGCCAGCCAGCTCATATCGAAATTGTTACCATGTATATCCTTTACTAAACATTGTAAGCATATTGAGTAATGCCACTTTAAGATACTTGGTTACTGGGCAAATGGGACTAGGCCGCTTTTTATATTTTTTGGCAGTCAAAGGGCAAAGTTGGTGGTTAGCAAGCTGGACGCTCGTAAAATATCGCTTCTGTTCCCCTATCATGCAGGTATGCCTCAATAGGGGTAACACCAAGGACCATGAACTGCTGTATTCTACACCTCTATGACAGTATAAATTCGTTACCGGTAACCCCCAAATCTCTGTGCTAACAAAAGCTTACTCTGACACGAAACATGCACTGCTGTTTTTCTATTGAGAAGGTGTTCAAGATATCTTCATGTATAAATAGCGCAACTCTGCCCTCCTGTCTTCTCACCATCACCATCCACCTCATCCACCTCATCCACCTCATCCACAACCACCAAAATCTCAAGCTCCTTCAAAATAGTCTACTCCATCTCCACTTTCGCAGTCATCATGGCTTTCCTTACTCTCTACTCGGCCGCCCCCGCCCCCTCCGACGGCTCAGAAATCTCAATCGACCCCACCTGGAACTCCACAGGACAGGTCTCCAGTCGTCTTGTGCCCTTCTTCAAGGCCAGTGCTGAAGACCTCTTTGTGCAAGCAACTACTTCCTTCGATGTCTATGAGGATATTAATTTTTCGGGTCGTCATCAGCAGTTGTTCAATGATATTGGGTTTTGCTGTAAATATAAGCCGTAAATGACAGAAGAGAGATGGGGAAAAGAGTGAAAAAGGCTAATTTCGTGGGTGACAGATGATTTGAAGAATGGATGGAACGATAAACTTAGTTCTTGCCACGCGCATGAAAACGTCTATAAGTGTACTCTATGGCAGTACGTGAAGTCGCGTTTCTTTTGTTGTATTAACTGCTGATTTGTGTATAGAAATAAGGGATGCCACGGCTCTTCCCTCGCGGGAATTGATCGTCGGGGGTGTGCCGATTTGAGGGTTCGTGGGTGGAATGATAAAGCTAGCAGCTACCACTGTTATTGTGCTTAGAGAGTACTTGGTTCAATTTTGGTAGTGAGCGAATGAGGCAGGTCTTGGTGGATGTTAGGGGTTGGAGTTGAGTAAATGGATAAAGTTCAACACTCATCCATTGGGTACCTTAGGTAGTGAAGATTGGAGAGTCGAGAGTTGTTTTACACTCATTTGAATAATCAAAACCACTCTGTTTCAACATTTATTGAATGCTGCTTTCCTTCTTCTGGTCGATATTATATCAAGTGGGGCCTTGATGCTCAAGAGTCTGTTCCAGCTCCTCGAATTTTGACTCAGGTGTGCCCACATCCTCAAAATATCCTCCTTCCCTACAGGAAATTCCTGGATGATCTAGATACGATAAACCGAAGCTCGTTATAATATCAAAAATTGTGCGTTCGTTCTCGGACCCGGGAAGAATTTGAAATCGACATTCTCTATATTGTCAACACACCTAGACTCGTTCAGCTGGTGTCAACATGATCATTTTCGTCAGCCTCGTATGAAAGGACAGCATATGTTGTACCAGGGGTGGGAACACGCTGTTGCTGTGAGATTTAAGAAGACTTAATACGACAAAAGCCGATGCGATGAAAGTTAGGTGATTGAAGACGGATGACCCTTCTAACATTGTTTCGCGATTATTGAAAATTGAGAGGATGGGTGAGTACTATTTGAGGTGTTGAGGTGCTGACTTCGGGCGAAAACCATCCCCACGTCGGAATGGATAAACATTAACCCGCATCTCCCCGCTTTCAAAATTCTCCTCTCAACTGCCTTATTTTCCTCATCACAACAACTATTTTCTGCTCTCTTGCCATGCATTTCGATAACGAATTCTTCACGTGTTTTGTAAAGTAATGGAAACCTAAAAAGGTTGTACAAATCTCTCCTAGCCCGATTTTGGTGCCCCAAGATAATCCTAGGCGTCGTACTAGAAAACCTAAAAAGCTCGCTCTCCATATTGGTTGGTTCGTGGGTGGATGATGCAGGATTCTCGTGTCCCGTCTTTCCCTTTTCTTATCAGATCTTCAGATTTCATTTTTTTTTCTTCCGTCAACCTCTCTTAAATTTCCTTCCTTGCTTTTTGATATATTTGAAAGGATGGATGATATTCATACTGTAGAGCCAGTGCTCTCAAAACCACAACATGACGCCCGGTCGGATAAGAACATCAGCATGGATGAGATGGTTAGACAAGGAGAAGGGGGGTCGGCGGGGAGGCGGGCTTCGGAGGATGTACAGGAAGGAGTGAGAAATATTGAAGCTGTGTCTATGATATGGTCGAAATGGGGGTTGATCGCAGCATATACCAGGCAAGACGCATGTTTTGATCTTATTTCTTGAGCTAATGATTCTTAGTATATTTCTGATTGCATTCTCGACGTCCTTGGAAGGCCAAGTCGTGCAATCACTTTCCATCTTTGCGACCAGTTCTTTCAATAACCACTCCTTGATTTCTACCGTTTATGTTGTACAAGGAGTTGTCAATGGTATGTGTAACCTTTGTCATGTGATAATACTTGGAAGCTAATGCTTACAGCCGTTATAAAATCCCCAATGGCAAAAGTTGCAGATGTATTTGGCCGTCTCAACGCCTTTACAATCAGTGTTCTCCTCTATGTCCTAGGATATATCCAGATGGCGACCTCTTCCAACGTCCAAACATTTGCGGCAGCCCAGATATTTTACTCGGCTGGTGGAACTGGGATTCAAATCCTCATTCAGATTCTGATTGCCGATACCAGCAATCTTCTCAATCGAGCTTTGTGGTCTAGCTTACCGGATCTTCCATTTCTTGTCACGGTCTGGATTGGATCTATCATTGCCAATGATATTCTCAAAACGACTACCTGGCGTTGGGGTTATGGAATGTGGTGCATCATTCTTCCCGCCTTGTTCTTGCCTTTGGCTTTGACATTGTTCAGCAACAATCGAAAAGCAAAACGGCTTGGCTTGACATCACCATCTCAATTCAAAGGAATGGGAGTTTTCCAAGTGCTAAAGACGACTTGGTTTGAGCTGGACCTTGGAGGAATCATCTTACTTGGTGGAGCATTTGCTCTCATCTTGATACCCCTTACTCTCGCCTCGAAAATAAAAGGAGGCTGGGGAGACGGAAGAATAATCGCCATGCTTGTCATTGGATTTGTTCTCCTCATCATCTTCCCGTTATGGGAGTCGTGGAAAAAGGTTGCTCCAAGACCACTCATACCACTCCATCTCTTCAATCGGACATTTTGCGCCGGTTGCGGTTTGGGATTCTTCTATTTCAGTAAGCAACTCTTACACTCACCCACACACACCCCTCGTCTAACACATCCCAGTGGTCTTCTACCTCTCAGTCCAGCCTTACTTCTACTCCTATCTCCTCGTTGTCCAAAATAAATCCATCACAGCAGCCGGCCACATAACCCAAACCTTCTCCTTCACCTCAACCGTAGCCTCAATCCTCATCTCCCTAATCATAAAATACACCAGTCGCTACCAACCATTCGTCGTCTTCGGATCCCTTATCTACCTCCTAGGAATCGGTCTCATGATCCGCTACCGCTCCATAGGTGCCTCTACGGGGCAACTAGTAGGAACCCAAATCGCCCTCGGCATCGGTGGGGGTATGCTTAATGTTCCAGCTCAATTGGGAGTTCAAGCTTCAACAGATCACCAACATGTTGCTATTGCCACTGCAGTCTACCTCACATGCGTCGAAATTGGCGGTGCCGTCGGCTCGGCGATCTCAGGCGCGGTATGGGGAAGAAATATCCCAACGAAATTGAGGGAATATCTCCCCGACGCACAGAAGGTGAATGCGACGATTATATATAATGATATTAATAATGCGCTTCTCTATCCTGTAGGTTCGCCGGCTAGAGACGCGGTTGATAGGGCGTATCAGGAGACGATGCATATGCTTCTTATCATTGCGGTTTGTGTTTGTGTGCCGGTTGTTTTGTTAGCTTGTTTAATGAGGAATTGGAATTTGGATGAGATGGGAGAGCAGGTTAAGGGAAGGGTTATTGGAGGGAGAGTTGAAGGTGCTGGGAAGAAGGGTGGGAAAAGTGGTGGGGGCTTTTGGAGGAGATGGGGGAAAGGGAAAGGTGTTGGGGGGACTACTTTGGATTCTGAGAGTTGAGTTTTCTCATCTTCTGAAGATATTTTGAAATTCGGTGTGGTGAACTACGGGAGAGCGGTGGGAAAACCCGGCTTTTTTCTTGATATCCAAGTTCATCGTGAAATTCGGTAGCGTGAGGCGGGAAAATGAACGGGCCGTACCTAAGAGCCACCTATTGGATTTTTGTCTTGTTGAGAGTGACTATCTAGTTAGTGGATTACTTCATCCATATGTCATGTCTACTTCCATTATCTAGCGGCTCTCCTCACGGAAAATCTAAAGAAGTCCAGTCTTAAGTTGTTATGCAGTCAAGTCCGGTTCGCTTAGCGTTTTGATTAGTAATAGCGTGTTCTTTTCTCCTGTGCTTTCTGAGAGAAAATCCTAGTGTCATTCTTTCTTACGAAGGAGAGTGTTCTTTTTGGATTCCGGACTTACCTCTTTTAGTATGCTCTAGTTCTCATTTTGGAAACTGGGCAATCTACCATTTTAAACTGAAAAAAGCAGATTCTTTCGACTGCGTTTTTGTGTTTCTGTGAACATGAGTGGTTCAATAGTACTGAAAGCCTAGGAAACATGCACAACAGTTTAAAAGTCAAAAGGGGTTTAATATGTCGTCTTCTGGACTACCGAATGGAAAAAAACAAATAAATAATGGAAGAACCTCTGATTGGATTTTTATTCCTCCTAAAACATCTGTCTTTGATTAAAAATGGGGCATTTAATCGTCCAATTCACAAATTGACGGATTCTCTTCACAGAATTCCGTCATTTCCTCTTTTCTAACTCCCAACCAATTGTGTACTGCATGGAGTACCCGAAACTGCATGGTAAGCTCTCGTTGGTTCTCTAGACTCTTCTGTAGCCAATCCATCACCAAATCATCCTCAGGACCCGTTTTATCAGACCCTTCTAGACCCTTATCAATACCGTATTGCCAAATTCTTCTGAGATATTGAATAGTTTGGATATTTTTGTCGAGGTCCTTGATTTTCGACGAGATCTCTTCCCCCCGTGTCTTTTGCTGAGCCTTTGTACTGGTATATGTACGTTGAGTCGGCTTGTTGTTTTTCTTGTGGTTGGGCGATTCACGATACCAGGACATGATTGATTTCATGTCTGTGCCGTATTCCAAGTTCTTAGGTGGTGGGTTGCACTGGATTGTTGAACCCTCGAGATGGCAGTGTTTTTGAATTACGTCGCTTTCGAAATCCGGGTTCTCGGGTTGGGCCAGAGCCACTGCTTGAGAAGCCAAGAAGGCAGGGACTAGGAGACGAAGGACGGAAAAGCGCATTGTTGCTGGCTTTTTCTTTTTTGTGTGTAAGAAATATCTTGAAGTGGGATTGGAGGTTGAGGAGTTTTTGTGAGGTCAAAATGAGGAGGGTGGGTTTTGAAGGGTAGGAATGCAAAATACTTATACCTCATCCTACGGGTGAGAATAAAAATATAGGTCAGAAGTCAAGTTTAATCTTGCGTCATAGATACTATCTGTAATACATATTACGCACTACTTTACCAGTGGAACAGCTAACATATTCATCTATCATAACTTCGGAAGAATAGGGTAATATTGCATTGGATCTCTTAATTATGTCAGTTAACGAATTCTATTCTCTGGATGTTCAATGGAATGGATTGACATGCTATTATTTTAGATACACTCGTTTATATGTTTTCACCAGAGTTTCTAGAACAATCGAATTGATTGTACCGAAGAATGGCGGCGAGCAACCCACTAAATTATTTGAATCCTTTATCATAATCAAATTCAATTATGCGAGATCTCTGAACACAGCATCATTCCATTTGGAAAGACAAAGTGATCTCATATTTCTCTGTTATTAAAACCAACGGGGACGAACTAGCTAAATGTTCCATTAGTACCATAGGTAGTACCTAAAGCTACACTAATATTTCGGAGCCAGAAATAATTAATCCGATAACGCAGACCTAAAGTTGAATTTCCGACTTGTGATCACTGAATGTTTCTTAATAAAGGAGTTGAAGACTTACCACAGGTATAAGTATCTGCACACACCCAAATTTTGAATTTCTCTTTTTCATCTCGATAAAATATCAACCCTCCTCAATTCAGATATCCAAACCTTCTTCAACCTTCAACTACTCACGTCCTTCTCCATAAAACTCAGCGGCCATGCGTCTTTCAATTCTTCGTTTTTTGGTTCCTTCCTTTTTGGAATCTCAGTCTCTGGCCCTCCCCACTTCGCAAGTTCCTTCCTTAGTGTCAGCCAGCGAGGAGAGGGACCACAGCAATAGCTTGGTCAACGACATAGCTGGGGAAATTCTCAAGGCAACAGTTCTCGACACAACAGAAGAATCCTTTCTCAAGCCAGGAAAGGAACATAAGCTCATGGATACAATCGATACCGTGTATAACAAATACCAATTTCCAATCGTTATGGCCTCGGGCATGAGTGAGGCAAAGCTGGGAGACTTTCACTAGGCCAGAAAGGAACAAATGTACAAGGCTATCCAAGAGGCATTCAACGTCGTGGAGGCCATTTTGGAGGCCATTCAACAGGGAATATCAACTTTCCAGCAGGCCACAATCGAAATACAACCCCGTACGCAATGTAAATCCTCTCCAAAGTAGGAGGCTTGAATCGTCTTGGGACACTTCTGGGAGAGGCCATTAATCAAGGAAATCTCGCCTTTGCATGGGGTTTCGCTGTTTTAAATGTGGAAGTTGTAGGAAGACTTGTCGGTTGTGCCTTTCACTCAATTGGAACGGGGAATATAGGAGGAGAAAGGGTGTTTGGTAGTCACTCAAATAATATAAAAGACTGACACTGATATACTTTTTAGGGATACTGTATGAAGATGTGATGGTTTCACTGTCAAGCTTGCCCTACAAAACCCCAAGGAAGACTACCATATATGCCTTATGGGAAACAGCTATAGTTCTGTGACACCTTTCTATCCTATCTATGCTCGAGAGGACGTAAAAAACTATTACGTTACGTTTGTTAAAATTGTCTAAAGTGCAGTTTCAACCCCCAAAGCATCCACTTAGAGTGCCTGGTTTTCATGCCCTCTTCAGTCTGGATGGAATATAGTTATCTCCAAATATCCAAATAATATTTTGGTTACAGTCACGCATGGTCTACTTTGAAGTTGGCAACTGATAAGACAATCCAAAAATATCTTCTGCAAATTATCACCAATAATTGTCATGAGTTTCTGGTCTACCTCGTTGCACATCCCACGTCCCCTTCCAATCATACTTCAGTCCGCGTCCCAACATAAACATAACTTTGTAATCACAATCTTAACTGTGAGCGATAAGATGCTGCTTAGAAAGGCGTCAAATAAAATCCCCAAAATTTCCCTTTTTTGATCTCGCTGGAGGGCAAGAAGAGGATAGGAGGAATATTGTCAAGAAAGCAACCATGCTATGAGCAATAAGCGAAAAGATCCAATATTTCCTCTTTCGATACGGAGGCTGAGATAGCTCTTGGTCACAAGTTGAGCAGTTGTTGAGAAGCTCAAGCTTATCCTCTGAAAAGTTCTCCATCTTGTGTGCTGAATGCAGAGGGAAGTATTGTCCAAGAAAAGAGATGAGAAAACAGAGAACTCTGTATGTGGAGTTTAACGTTCTTTGATAAATTCGTTGTATGTTAAAGAAGGGATAGCAGCGGTGTGGTTCTTCACTTCCAGGGTTGCTCAAATGATCAACCCATTTCATGCTAAAACATACAACTAACATTGTCACTTCAGAGGGAGCCCAGCCGGAAGTCCCGACTATGCAGATGCATGTTGCATCCTCAAAATGTTCAAGGGGATCAATAATAGGCCCGAGACCCTCTGAAAACTCCCGTTTCAATATGGAAGATGGCATGTGTTGGTTCTCCTTCCAAACAGGTAGGCTACAGTAAATATATCATACCGGGGGAAAAATTGCATCGTCCATGTTGGTTACCGGGAATCGAGAAAATTGGGCGGCGTGGGCGTTAGCAGCTGATAATTGATTTCACGAAATTGTACAAAGGAATTTCGGCGAATGGCTCGTCCAGATATTGTACATAAAAGAGCTAGGGCATGTTGAAAAGAGACAACAATATATTCCTACCTTTCAAAAGCATCAGACTCAAGTTCCTAACTACGAGTTCGCAAAAATCTCTCTGGGGGCTCTCTCCAAACTTCCCTTCGATAAAAAGCAATAACCGACATCATCATCGTCATCATCATTCCTCAGTGGAACCTATCTTTCACAATGCGCCCTCAGTTCTTCATCATCCTCTTCGCACAAGCTGCCACGCTCCTTGCGGCTCCCCTCGCCGCTGGTAAGCAGACACCTCGTTTTCTAGAATACAGTTAACGGTTCCTTTTGATAGCCGAATCTCCCTATGCCGCAGACAGCAAAGACACCAATGCACCTTTCATTGAAGACATCCTCCCTGTTTCTGTCGGGTTTGTTTGATTGTTTCGAATATCGAGTAGGCTTGATATTCAAGAGGATGGCAAGTAGGACGGTCATTTTGAGCAGTTTTGCAAAGCTGAGATTTGGAATTGTTGGTAAAGGTTAGGTTAGAAATGGGATGGAATATGTTGTTGGAAAACCTGCCCTTTTCACATATGTGACTTGTCTTTCTGTGAAGAACTCGCAAAAAATAGAAACTAAAATTCAAGCATGGTGGATGAGTATTGTGGTGTAGCTGACACCACGGCTAAGCGAAGTACACGCCTTCAATGTTTTGGAGGCATTGCCCTTCTCAGGAGGTCTGTAAACAAATTTTGAACAAGGCTAAGCGAGTTTTTTCACCCCCATGCTCAGACGATGCGTGTCATGCACCACCAGAAATAAGTCGGCTAAATTTGTGGGGGTGGGCAACTGCATGGTGGGCAACTACATCTTGCAAATGGAACTAACCAACATTTTCTCCGTGGTTCATCTTGTTGCATAAACACGCATGCCGGCAAAGTTCCTCCCGTGAAGAAATTGAGAAGTACCGCAGCAAGGCAGCAGTGGTGATTGGAGGTTGAAATTGAGATGTTGGTGGCAAATAGCCTCGTATCATTCAACACATATCATAATGAGGGGATGGTGGGGTCAATGTAACGGTTTTCAAATAAATGGAGTAAAGATTGACTAACCTATTTTGGCTTGCAACACAAAAAAATGATACCACGCTGCGCCTTTGAAGTTGTTCCCGTACACAGCCTGATGAGAACAAATACTAACTCCGAGTACTCTCACGTCAAAACAAACCCCTTGAAAAGCATCTCCTGTTATCTCGGACTTAGAGTGTCATATTTCATTCTCTTTTGAAGAACCATGGTTAACTTTCTAGCTATTCATATTCACCCTCCTCTGCTATATTCGGCAGCAATAATATGGCCTATTGTTTGCATTGTCATCGTGTGGGCTCGTTTTGCTACAAGAAATGCCCAGAGGGCGAAGATAGGGCCTGACGACTGGCTAATTCTGCCAGCACTGGTATGTCAAGTTCCTCCTTCTTCTGACATGCAAGTAACCATTGTCCCCAAAGGTTTTGTTTATTGGAATGGCAGTCACTACCGTCGTGGGAACAGCCCAGAAGGCTCTGGGATACCCTTCGCCAAAACCGATACCCAGAACAGAGTTTACGGCAATAACTACATTGCAAACTATCACACGAAAGGTTTTTCTCGACCCCCTGTGACTGAGGTGAAATTCTAACATTTTTGGTAGGCATACATTGCCAGTCTCCTCCTGAATATAGCGGCTTTAACTTTTATCAAATTGAGCTGTGTTTTCTTTTACAAACGAATTTTTGCTAAGGGGTCAAGTATCGTTGTGGTAATGCTCCTCTGGACAATTTGCGCCTTGATTGCTATTTGGGGTATTGGACATTTCTTCGCGTTGCTCTTTGGCTGCGAAACTGATTTCGATTATTTCTGGACAAATATTGAGAACCAACTCAAATGTTCCGCTGATCTGATAATGATCCAATAATCGCTTTCCATTTCAGATGTTCTCATGGATGTCATCATCTTGATTTTCCGGATACCATTGGTTAGTGATTTGAAACAAGTATTGATTTACGAATTAGCCCACTGACTGGACCAGATTTTGAGATTGCACATGTCAACACCGAACAAATTAGCTGTCTTAGGTATATTCTTTCTGGGAGCTATGTATGCACTTCAATTCCACTGTGTTATTACCGAGCTAATTACATTCAGATCCGTTGCAGCTTCTATTGTGCGCCTTGTGATTATCATGCAAGGACTGGATGGTATGACCCCTTTTCCTGTTAAAAACTACTTTGCTAACCAACTCGACACAGCTCAATTTTCAGTAACAGCAGACGAAGACTGTAAGCAATATTTCGATGAATTACAATATTTACTGACCACTACTAGTTGTTACAACCTCAGCTCTGTATTTTATATACAACGAAGCCTGCTTTGCTCTCACTGCCGTCTGTCTTCCTTCCCTTTCAGGTGCGCTCAAACTCAAAGGTGTACAAACTATCATAGAAGGTTTCTCTGCAGAATTTTCCAACATTTCCCAAAGTTCCATCAGATCTTTGGGATCCAACAAAGAATCTTCTAAGAACCACGAGAGGCTGGAGTCCGGACGGACGTCCCATGGCGAAAGGGACATTGAGTTGAATCAATATCCGTTGCCTGACAACAAAGGTATTACTGTAACAAACGAAGTCGATCAGAGGTTCACGGCAGCTTGAAAACATGGGAAATCACATAAAATGGGAATAGCTGGCTGAGATTGAATTTGGCTTTCAGTCACTTTGGATGTGATTGATGGGAATGAGGGAGGGAGGGAGAAAATGATATGTCTGGAATTGGCATGCTGTTCTTTGATGAGTGTGTATTGAATTTAAGTTCCGGGAAGATCTTCTCCGAGTATCTACTCAAGCATTTTTTACAAGCAAAAAATTCAGAGTTCCCAAGAATGTGACAGTACAGCTAGTTGGATAACCCATATCATTACCAGACAAGACTAAAGCGGAATTAAACACTGATGGGGACTATTCAAATATGTTTGTCCTTTGAAACATTTGTTCAGAGTAAGAGTTGAACGTCACCGCTTCATACAACTGCTTGCCCTGTCTAGCCACAAGAGAAGGTGGTGGTGCAATGCTTTCGTCGGGTATCGGCGCGATGAAATATGGTATCGAATGTCTTGCAGGCGTTTCTTTCCCGCTAGATTTCCCAGTGACGACAACTCGATGAAGAGCCGAAGGATAAAATCCTGTGATTCAATGATAATTAGCCTTTCACTAAACCAAGGAGTCCACTCTGGGTTCGAAAAGCTTACCATTTGATATACGCTCAAACATGTCCCCGATGTTCATGTATAAAACCCCTTCTTTTGGTGTTGCCGGCACAAATTTGCCAGTCTCGCGATCAACAAATTCCAGGCCGCCGTTGCTATCTTGAAAGAGAAGAGTGAAAATACTAAAGTTATTATTTAATTTGCTGAACATATACGGTGTCTGAGTGGCTCTTACCTCCAATCTGTATGTGCTCCTATGCGGCCGACAGAGTCGTCCTTAAGCATTTCGGTGGAAATGGCAGGATAGTGAAGCAGACGAAGCTGATTATCGTGACCCGTGTGCCAACCTCGAATGGTCTCAGCCTCCTGTTCTGTCAAATCCAAGCCCATGATCAATGCGTCAAGGATCGCGCTCGCTGTCTTATATAGATCCCAGTAAAATCTGGTTGTGAATTGACGAAATCCGGGAAATACGTTCTCAGGAAGCCATATGTTGTATTGGACGCTATTATTATCGCTCCCGATTTCGTAACTTTCCTAGATAGACGTCAATCACCAATTTTTAGCTGAACGTCAAATACGTTCAACGTACCTTGTAATCCGAAATATTTAGATACACATTCTTCTCTTCCTCGTCATCTGTCTCCAACGCAGTTTTCGCAGCTCCCTTTTCTCTTCCGAGCCCAGAATAACCTCGGTGTGGAGCCATTGAGTCTGGGTGGGGTGCTTTCATTTTGTCTTCATATGGGAGGTTGAAAAGTTCCCGTGTTAAAGTGAAAGCTTCATTGAGTAGCTTGGAGGATATTCCATGACCAGAAATTCCAACACTTCCATTAAGATGGACCGTTTTGGCGAGTACCTTTGCTGCACATTAACGGGACTCCAGATCACCGTTAGTTGTGAAAGCAGCGAGATCAATAATGGGAATTTTGGAAGCTTCTTTTGCTGCCATGTTGTGGAACTAAAAAGGTTGTTAACTCGTTGACTGGATTTGAAGGCAGAAACAAGAATTACAGTTCTTAATTGCGGTTTTGGTGTTCCACTCCCCCTAAGTGGCGGTGAAGTGACGTACAAATTGACAAATTTCTTATTGGTCCTATTGGTCGAACTTGGTTGCAGCTGTCATTGCCGGTTAATGTGAGTATCGACCCTTCTAGGTATGTGTTACAAAGTCGGAATATCAACCCTTGCCTTTTTCTCACTGCAGGATTTCTAAAGCAGGGGAGGGGATTTCGCAGGGATTTGAAGTTGAGTAATTCCAGCACGATAGATAGTTTGGCTGCTTTCATAGATAACACCTTGGCAGAAAACTGGAGTTCACAGAATACATGCAACATAAACGGATTTCCATTCAAGGTCTGGGCAAACAAACATTCAACTATACGAACTACAAGACATTTATCATCATGACCGGAACACTCGTTACTGAGCCGCCACAAAAAGCGCCTTTGACCCAATCAAATCATTGGTCAGCAAATCCAGAAATCCCAATGAATTGGTCATTTGTGAGGAAATAGGCGGTTCTCAAGATCTTGTCGATCACAAATATATTGGCGTAAGATAACCTTGCTCCAATTCTCAGCCTTTACCCAACAATAACTTGATACTAACACAATGACAACGACATTTGAACCAGCACTCGATGAAATGCTTCAGGATTTTGGCTCCAAGGATAAAACTTCCGAGTCCCTCACGATATCAATATATACAATTGGCTACTGTATTGGTCCCCTCATCGTTGATCCCGTGAGCAAGGTGTACGGGAGAATATGGCCTTTGCGCATTGCATATATTATATTTCTTGTTTCTCTCGTAGCTTGTGCTTCTAGTCACAGTCTTGCGTTATTCATCGGGTTTCGAGCAATCATGGGTTTTGCAGGAATAGTGTTTGTGCTGCTTGGGCCGGCCATAGTCCCAGATTTGCTTGGCCAAGAGAACCGTGGGTTCGCCATGAGCTTGATGACGATTGGTGTTAGCCTGGTAGGTATCTTGATGGAAATCGATATTCTTATTTTACTTCCAGTCACTACTCTACTGGATAGGGCCCAACTATAGGTGAGCATCATCAGCAACGTTCTTTTCTCACCAACTACCCTATCTAACACTCAGAACCAAGGTCCAATAATGGAAGGATTCATAGTGGAGAGAACAAGTTGGCGATGGATTCTATGGTCCTGTGTAATTGCTGTAAGCCTCACCTCTTTCTGTGTTGCTTTCGGTATTCTTATTCAAAACAGTGGGGAGTGCTTACAATCCTCGCCATCTCTACATTAAAAGAGACTTATGGTCGTATTCTGCAAGCAGAGGGATTCTCCATTCAAAAATCCAAAGCTTCCTCAGAGCACGAACCGCTTGAAGTCAAACTAGGCAGAATTTTCAAAGGCCCATGGGTAAGACCAGTTTGAATGTTGATCCAATCTCCCATCGTATTTTTATTTGCTTTATACACAACTGTAAACCAAGGCTATCTTCTTCTTGCTTTCGTGACTCTCGGCTTGGTTTTTCAAGACCAGTACGGGTTTTCCACTAGTTCTAGCGGTCTGGCATATCTGGATTTAACAATAGGGTTTCTCCTTAGTCAACTAACCCTGGCTCATGCCTCGGATGCATACGTCGCCAAAATGGAGCTCAAACATGGCACACGGAAGCCTCAGTATCGTATACCACCGTTGGTAGTTGAGGAAGTGATCATGCCTGCGGGATTGCTTTGTTACGGTTGGGGTACGCATACTCGTTGGATAGTCCCAGAAACCAAAAGATACCAAAATGAGAACTGCGAAATGTTCTGAAGAAAGTTGAGAATGGTATTCAATCTACTCCACGCAGTACGCTCTTTCCTCGAATTGAATTGAAGAACTCTTTTCGGGCTTCCGAGCGGGTGGTCATGCCAGCATGTGACAAGCGTTACCTTAGAAAACAAAATCATGGAAGTAGGAAGTTTCATGAGGTTTATACTTGTTGGTTTATCATGGAGCTCCGGATCTCTAAGAATAGCAATTGCGAGGAATAAATGGCGTTTTGGGTTTGCTGGAGAGATGGGAAGGAATTGCGTGGTGTTTTCTTGGTTTTTCTAGAAGAATCAGAATCAAGATTTATGATCATAGTGGTTATTGAATGAATTGCTTGTTGCGCACTCTCTTGCGGAGCTAATCTCTTGCCCCCTTTACCTTCTTTTGGGGGAAGAAAGCTCTTGTCAAACCACAAGGTTGCCTAGGATATGCTGATTTCTTGAAATTTCTCCAAGATTTTGACCTCCCTTAAAAGGAAAATGTGAATCGTAATCTATCCCTTCGGCTCTCCATACACCCCACGTGTGTACGTGTTAGTAACTCCGGTGTAAAATGAAGTGAGATGACAACAAGACTAGTACATCTCACCAATAAGAATGAATACTAGAACAGTACCCTCCTAGGATAGGGCCAATAAAAGACGTCGGATATTCGATACGCGCCTCACTTATGTACCTGAAATAGCTATCATGTAACCAAAACGACAATCACATGACATGTCTCGGTTTTTTCAATAAGGAGAACCGTAAAAATTTCTTCTAATTTTTGAAGGTATCGCTGCTCTTTTAAAAGAATCCAAAAGACTCTGAATAAATATCCTTGTCTGGTTTTGAACTTCTGAAATGTTGGAGTGTGCGCTGGCTGCGACGATACAACTTTTGAATTTCTTTGTTGCTCCTGGTTCTTTGTACGCGACTCTTTTATGAGAGTTGTATACGCAATACCCTTATTAACTCATTATTACAAGTAATATAAACCAACGAATAGAATCATGTAAGAATTTATTCGAATTTTTGAATTCTAAATAAGTCTAGAGGTTGATCTGGAGAAAGTACCTTACTCTAGTTTCTAGACCCCTCCCCCCAAAAAAAATCTATTTATGAGATATCAAAGCTAAATATAAATTGAGTTGAAATTGAATAGTACAAGAAATGAAGAATCTGAATGTAGAATATAGTAGTTAATATTTGAATTGGACCTTGGTGAGTTTCTCTCAAGCCATCGCACGGCCCGTGTTTGAGATTTTAGATTCACGAAGCTATTGTATAGTATCTTGTCTCTACTAAAATGTAACAAAAGCACGACATAGAAAGAAATCGAATGTCGGCAAGTAAGCGAGTGATTCTCATCTTATAGGTGAATTGAAACGTGTTTATTTCCTAGTCTTGGAGAAGGCAGAGTACACTGCCCGCTCAATAAGTCAATACAAGGATATTGAAAGCCCGAAAATCTTTCGCTCATGTCTATAAAAACCCTCTGCCGGTGTTTCAACTCAAATAATCTTCATGACAGACCATCAAACATACAACCGAGCCAAAGTCATTCGACGACAATAAAATATGGCCGGTCAAGGCAAGCTTTTTGCCTTTTGTTTTGAGATATACTTATATCTGGATACAGACAACAAAGGCTCGAGTTCAGCAGAGAACCATAACCGCAAAAAACCAACATCCAAACCAAAACTGCGAGACAGTTGTCCAACGGGAGCAGATTTCTCGACTCATGGTGGCACCAAACACCACAGATGGGATGGAGAATAAGCATCAACCTGCAATGACCTTTCCACACAACCTTTTTAAATGCGATCAAGTAAATCAATGGAATAAGGTAAGTAAAGAACTACACCAAGTTGAATAAGAAATTCAACAACATCAACAACAAGGAGGAGGGGTTTAGGGAGGTCGAGCAGCGCCTATATTCATCCCAAATCGAGGTCAAAGTCAAAACCAAAGCCACCAGGATTCCCAAAATCAGCGAAGTGGCCAAGGCAATCGAGGAAGCAATCGAGAAGGCTACCAAGGAGGCAATCAAGGAGTTCACCAAGCCCAAAACTCTCATATTCAACAAGCTAGCCAAGGTCACCAAGGAGGTAATCAAGCCCAGGCCGCCCAACAACAAAACAGAAATAATCGTCCTGGTTCCCTTCGTGGGTTTCATTTTGGCCGCAAGGGTGGTCAGTGTTTCTCTTCCCAAAATTCACAGAAGAATGACAAGAAGTGGAGCGATGACTACATTATCTTTGTAACAGTATGTGTACGGGCCAGATCATGTATGGGCAGATGGCAGACTAGGTTTGGAGTGCTGGACAACCAGGAAATAGGATATACCAGTTCTTGAATCTTGATCCTGCAAAACGCAAGTATTAAGGGCAGGTAGAAAGTGGTAGATTTGGGAAATTAGGAAAGGGAAGAGGGGATGTTTACGGAGATGTAGCTAGTCATAATTCCAGAATGAGATTGTTTTGCCCCAGAGTGGTGTTGAATAATTTCAACCAGTGAGATCTCGTGAATATACTGACTGACAAGCCCAATGATGTCAATAGTGTCCCATGTTACATTGGAACTGCCAAAAGCAGCCAAATATATATATAAGCTCAGCCTTTTTGGATGACAGCATTAGTGCACGATTCAAGGCATCGTCTTATGCAGAAGATCCAAGCTTCGAACACCAACAAAATCCGGATCACCACACCAAAGGGAAGACGAAACAACAACGTAAATACTTTACTTGAAATCGAAGACTCAACCCACAAACCCCCAAACTCCATGCAAGACCAAGAAAGAAAGAAAAGCCAATCCCTCCTACTTAAATCCCGACGGCGTCTCCCCAGAATAAATCACAACCGGAACCCTAACCTCCTCATCCATACTCCCTCCACTCCTCCCTCTCACAATTACACACCCCCCACATCAAACTCCTCCGACAAACCCCACAAACCCCAGTATCACCAGATAATCGTTGTACCCCATATTCACGTCCCTGATATCTCCGACTCCAATCATCCTCAAAGCCTGTCATGAATCTTCCCTCATCAACCCACAACCAAGCGTACTGACCTCTGTCGATAGCCAGGCCATCTAATAATTGCTAGAAGCATGCCCATCAGGGGATATGAATGTGTTGGACGAGGTAATTGTTTGTTACAAGGGAGAAACCGGCGTAGATTGCGATGGTTCGCGAGCCGATGGGGATAGGGTATGTCACGTATTTTGTGCCTTGATATTAAGTTAGCTTTGACGGGAAGGAGACTATGATCAGGAGTGGCACCGTTTGATTGCCCGTGATACAAGTAAACGAGATTTGTTGAGATACGAGAGAAGACTTGGGGTTCGAGGTTGTAGACTACCTCACTCCTGGGTCGAGAATTCGTAGACATTTAAAGTATGCAGTTGCTAGCTGAATGTGTTGTGATCAAAGTTCTGGGCCATCTTATGGCCACTTGGCATCGTCAAATTGTATCTTTGGAACAGTAAAGTATTCTGCTGATGATCGTGAGGAAGTTTTGTGGAATTATTCAACATGGGGTTTTGCTTTCTAGAGAAGAGGAAAGGCCCAGATTGGAATAGGTACTCATTTTCTGTGACACAGCCCTACGACAATCCAATAGAATCTCGCTGGTACATGAATAATTAGAGTCGGATCCCAAGAGAGAAGACACGAGGGATGAATACATGTGAAGAGGCGACTTGACAGAGAAGAATTTGCGAGCTCACGACCCACGCCACAGTGTGCAATACTACAGAAGAATGGTCCTAGAGTAGGAAAAAAGGCTACGGAAACAAGCAACAACGAGGAAGAAAGTTCTAGAGGAGGCCTTCCGCCTGTTGCCAAGGATTGAGGCGAACTGCCTTCATCGTTCCTTCCCGTCCCTCTCAAAACCTCGACTTGGCTCGACCTACCTACCTTGAAACTTAGGGAACCTACCCAGAAGATACTGACTTTCCATCGTTCCTTCCCTTCAAGTTGTCGACTCGGTCTCAAACTCGATGCGCCCCACCTCAAAGACCGAAAGCAAAATCCCAACCCCTCTTAGGGTACCTATAGGCCCCCAAAACTCAACGTCCCCAACATGAAAGATACAAACAGGTAATACGAAAAAATATGATCTACCACACCTTGATCTACGAGAATAAATTTTCAATTCATCCCTCCCTCAAAAACCCTCTCAAAGACTAGCCTTCCTCCCAACCCCAAACAAAAACTCCTTAATATAAAGATTGACCTCCTCGGGCTTCTCCCACAATGCCCAATGGCTCGCATTAACCTCCCCCTTGGTCAAACTCCTAAAGTACTTTTCCATTCCCGCCGCCATAGCAGGTGGTAGCGCTGCATCCCTCGCTCCCCCAATGAAAAGGAATGGCATCTTAAATTTGAACGTCGCAGGGTCGACCTTTAAAGTTTGATCTTCAGCGAAGTTGATTTCGCCCGTTCGATACCACTGAGATTTGTTAGTTGAGATGAAATTATATGAGATGGGAACGGGGAGGGGATACGTACGTTAGTAGGACCATGCATCCCATTTAAGGCATACCTCTCAACATAAAAATCCATCTCCTCCTTCGTCAAAAGCGGACTCGCCCCCAAATTCTCAATCTTATCAAAATAAACCCCCGTCTCAACCCCGAACCCAAGTTCCCCCTCTTTCGTCCGTCCCCCATAAAGACCCGTCAAAAACTGTCGAATCCTCTCCTCCCCAACAATTTTACTCTCCACCTCCGGACCAGAAAACTGAAGTTGATACTTGAAATTCGGTAGTCGAGACATAGGTTTATACTCCGACTGCGGCGGCATAAACGGCGTACAAACCGAGAAAACAGCACTGATGAGTTCAGGATAATACATAGCAACCCTATAAACCACCGCTCCGCCCCAATCATGGCCTCCAAGAATAATAGAATGCACACCGATTTCCTTAGCAAGCGCAGCGATATCATCAGCTGCTCGTTTGTAGGTATAAAATTCTGGTTCCGCAGGAGCTGCGGTACCTCCGTAACCCATCATGTCGGGGGCAACGACACGCAGACCGAGAGATGTGAGGAAGGGGATTTGGTTGCGCCATCCGTAGGAGAGATCAGGGAAGCCGTGGATAAGGAAGATGGTGTCTATGGGCTCGCCTTTTGGCTCGGAGAGGATGTAGGAGTAAGTTTTGCCGTTGAGGGTTGTGGTTTTATAGAGGGACCGGACTTCTTCCGGGGTGAGTTTTGAGGCCATTGTGAGAGGTTGTGATGGATTTTTTTTTGTGAGGGGGTGTGAAGGCGAATATTTGGGTCTTGAAGAAGGGCTTATTCCTTCTTCTGGGAGATGATTGAGTGAAAGGAGAGCTGGACGATGTGAGAGGAAATATATACCAACTTATGGCGGGGTTGTTTTCGTACTGTGGAACGTTCAGGGTTGTATGTCCGCCCGAGCCTCGGCTTGCTTGACCCGCTCAGGATGCAGGTTCCCCTCGGTGGGCCCGATTACTTGCGGGTATTCGTTGGCATTAAAGGATCGAGAGGCCGAGATGTTGAAGGAATGAAGAGCGGTGTCAAATTGAACTTTGTTCGTTATGACGGGTGATGAGTTGAGCACGAATTCTTGGCAATGCTTGAGATAAGTTCACGAGAAAGCTTCAACCAGTATTTGTCCTACTAAGGAACCTTCAACCCGCCATGAATCGAAGCCATATTTGCAAACCCCTTTCTGGCTTGCCTAAGTACAAGAGGATAAGGATATCAATTGCTCAAAGCCGATTTGAGTTCCCATAAATTCCACTGAAGAGTCCGGACGCCAATATGACAAATTGTACAAGAAAAAGATTGAAGGGCATTGGATCAGTAAATGACTGTATCCTCCTCATTCTCAACCACTACCTCACCATTATGCTCTTCTGAAGATTGCTTTTGGGAAGTAACCTGTTCTTGAGTATCTTTTGCGGGGGTATCATTAGTAGTATCAACAGCGTTAGAAACGGACGGAGGCTCAGTTTGAGGCTCACCCACCGTCTCTGTAGACGTGATGTTAGCTTTATTAATTATCAAAGACTTTCTCCTTGTGAAATCCGGATGTCGAGCGTAGAACTCGTCTTCCTCTCGCTTGATGTTATCTTCGGCTTCGGCGACCTGGGTTTTGATTCGTTCTTCGTCTTGCGGTAATAACTCCCATGGCTTGTAATACTGAATATGGTCAGCTCTGAATTATCTGATGAGGTGAAATTGAAAACCTACCAGCTTTGGTTCAGTGATAGTACACAGCGAATGTGCCATAGCCAACATATTCGTATGCCGTGTCCTCATCTACATGAATAATCAGCAAACAATCACATAATCCAGAATTGATCCAACCCACCGATGATTCATCAAATTTGATTTGCTCAGCCTTCCGCGAGGCCACCATATCCTCATGCTTACGAGCTCGTCGGATTTCGTCCTCGGCCTTCTGCTGTTTAGCCCTCTCCTGCTGTCTCTTCTCAATCTCTTGTCGTCGCTTCTGCTGGCCATTTGGAGTGCTTTGGCTTAATGTACTCAACAAGCCACCAAATAATCTCTGTCCTCGTTTCTTTTCTTCCTGCGCCCGGCTTTTTCGTCGGTCTTGATTTGAATCGGATGGCTTCTTTTCAAGTGGGGTATCTTCCAATTTTACTTTCGGTGATGTTTGTGTGGTAGGAGATGTGGCATTGGGTTCTTCGGATACTCGAGGACGTTTGATGGGTTGTCCATCGTCTGATGATTGTCGTCGCTTTGCGCTTGGCGATTGGGGAGCTGTTTGTTCTCGCTCTGGCGCTGGCGCTGGCTCTGGAAGCACCACGGCCGAGGCTATCGGACTGCGCGATTATTAGCAGGCTTCAATAATTTGGTTTAGCGGTGTAGAACTCACCCCATACTTTCCGGCATGATGCAAGCACCTCTGCCTACGTAGCCTCTCTTGGGTATCGATGCGCTCAAGTAGGGTAAATCCGTTGGTGGGTATTTCGTAAGTGGTGTTGCGGACCGACCTTGAGAGGTGATTTCCCAATTTGGTCGAGTTCTCCACTTTAGTAAGCCGACGCCACTTCTAGAAGCTTGTGGCGCGTAAGGCCTTTGGTTGCGCAAACAAATATCAAGTCAACTTTGGACTTCTCAACCTCGATCAACTCAACATCAAACCTCTCAGGTCTCCTCACGTCTCCCACTTCCTCAAACATCTCCCGCTAGCCAATTCTTGAAAGCCCAACCCCTCCGTAAACCTCAATCATGTCTCGCCATCATCCGTAAGTACCCCACCAAGTTACCTACTGCCCTCTAGCTCTCCCTACTCTTTAAGCCTTCTGTCTCCGTTCTCCTGCTAACAATGTAAATAGAGATCTTGTTATGTGCCGCAAGCAATCGGGCATCGCCATCGGACGTCTCTGCGACAAATGCGACGGCAAATGCCCCGTTTGCGATTCCTACGTCCGCCCTACCACCCTCGTTCGAATCTGCGATGAATGCAGTTTTGGCAACTATCAAAACAAGTGTGTCGTGTGTGGAGGAGAGGTATGAGGCATCCTGCCGTATTCCAGAGGATTATACTGACATGTTTAAAGGGTATCTCTGATGCTTTCTACTGCTTCGAATGCACGCGATTAGAGAAGGACAGGGATGGATGTCCGAAAATTATAAACCTGGGTTCCTCAAGGACGGATCTATTCTACCAGTGAGTTATTTGATTCTCTGCGAAAATACTTAGTTGCTAACATGTTTGTAGGAAAAAGAATTTCCGGAATCACTAGCGAGTATTCGAATATGGTTCTGCGCGGGTAAACACCGACGCGAGGGAACTTCGGGTTACCATTTCGAACCTGCGATTCGCACACCCACGGGGAGGAATATGGATTCTCCTAAAAGGCATCAATTGGAGTTTTATGGACTATGGATGGGCTTCTGAATCGGGCACAAATTGCAGGAGTAACAAATACATTGCGGGAAGGAAGGCATGCTTGCTTGCTATTTCTGTCTACCTTCATGAGTGGATGTGGCACTAATTTATTGACAGCCATATCATCCAGCGAGGAATTATGATACTATCGATATTATTTTGTCAGGAAGCTCTCAGCTAGACTTGAATTAAACTACAAAAGTAACTATGCGCCCCCATGAATATTATGTTCCTGTCTGATTTTTCCCAGCTGGCCTAATTTGGCTTGTCCGTTCGCGTTGAGTCCATCCCTACAATTCCCTCAACCACCAACCCCTTTCCTTTAAAATTCTAATCCACCTTATCCTTCGCGATTACTTCCTTGGTGAGTTTATGTACAAGTACCAAGTGAGATCATATCGTTCGAGCCAGTAGTTCTCTGCTTTTTTGCGGTAATGCATAAATGAAAAGGCTGAAAATGCCGCTTTTGAAAATGCCATAGCTTCGTAGTATACCAGCTTGGTCATTCCTCATATCTTTTTTATGGGGATTTTCGGGGGTGGTTGTGAGTAAGCTAGTGATTTACTAGTAAACTAGTAGTTTACAGGTAAGCTGGTGATTTGCAAGTAAGCTAGTAACTTGCAGGTAAGCTAGTAATTTACAAGTAATCTGGTAACTTGCAGGCAAGCTGGTGATTCACAGGTAAGCTGGTAAGCCGGAATTGGAGTATTGGTGACTTCGTCGGGATCTTGAACAATTGAACATGTGAGAAACGTTCCTTCCTCTTCAAGACCGAGTCTAACATGACGACAACTCATGCTCGTTGGATTGATACGGAAGGAGCTACCTTTGTTTTTCTAGTTGGGGCAAGTGTAGCAGCCCTTGGTGCTTGCTTCTTTGCTACTGGGCTGGGGAACTGGGGAGAGGGTATTTACAGCCGTGTTATATTCGAGGAATACTCTACAGCGTATCAATGTCAATAGCTGCATAAGTTGGGGGCTCAGTATTTCACATTCAAGAGCATTAGGGGGCTTTATCCAATCAACAGAGGCCGAAGCCACCGAATATCTTTGCAGCTATCTCGATTCGAGATCTCCTCCCCTTACTCGAAATTATTAGCTTGTCTTTTATCGAGGATCTTTTTCTGGAGAACTGTTCAGCTCTGTCTTTGGGTGCGGTGCACGACGCAAGATGCAGATTTCGGGTTGCATTTGGGGGCTTGCACACTGGCAAGACCACATCTTCGTTGCAATCTTCATTTTTCGACCATCTCTCTGGGTTGAACGACTTCACAGATCTCGCCGCGCAATCGAAGTACCTTATTAAGAGGTGCATATTAGTAAATTTCGCTTAACTGATAATGTCCAAGTTGACTTGACTTTGAAAGAAGAAGGATAATGCTCTAGGCAATGAGGGGAAGGGATCGTGGCCTCCCCGCCGGGAGCGTCGTCGAAGAAATATTTCCCAGACCAAATCAAGGTTTTTTAATCCCCAGAGTTTTCGTTTCTATTCAATTTCTTCCATGTATCCACACTTCTAGCGGGCACGAAATTCATATCAGCGAGCTCAGGAGAATTTGTTTTGTACAAGCTTGTTATTGAACTAGCAGTCCATCATAGCAACAGACTTAGGGGTCCATGGGTGCTTGATAGACCGAATCGCAAGTTTGTTAAATAAACAGAAAGGCTTCGAAGACTTGAAAGATATGTGATTTCTAGTTCTTAACCGAAAGAATCGGTCGGGATTCTCAATGCAGTCTTTTTAATATTCGTTTAGGTCGCCGCTTTACATGACCAAATGGTGGGATAGGGTTACACAATGAGGCACAAGGCTCCCGATGAATGGATAAAGTCGAGGTGTGGCTACTCGGTCTACTCGGCAGGAGCCTACCTATCTTCTCTAAAATTCACTTCATCCCGGAACTAGCACGGCTCAAGAAATATTGTATTGTACATATTATTGAACGTCTGATGGTTCTTCCGGCCTTACTCTTGCTTCTCTCGCCTAACCGACGATGCCCAAATTGACTCAATTTTGGAGGAAGGCTGGCAAGGCTACGGGATACGACAACAATGAAAGCTCATTCTCCTCGCGCTCGGCGACCTTAGTAGAAGTGCCGGTCGAGCCGCCGCTTGCGTTACGAACGAAGAATCTGAAGACGCATTTTCCTTGTGGAATCAAGCTTTTCTATAGGCCAGAGTCTCCAGACTCTTGTGATGTTGAGTAAGCACTTTATTGTTATGTCCATGCGCCCCCTTTCCACTCGGGAGTTGAGAGTCGCAAAAGAATTTATCGAAACGGTTGGAGGAATTGGGAAATCGATTTCTCAATTCTCCCAATCCTTTTGGGATATTCTCCAATTTTACAATTGTTCTAATTACCTCACTGTAGCATAGTATTCATCCACGGGCTCAATGGTGACCGAGACAAGACTTGGCAAGTTAAAAATGAGCATCCATGGATCGGGACGCTCCTTCCTGAAGAGCTTCCCAACTCTAGAATCCTTAGCCTCGGTTATGATGCCCATGTTGTAAATCACAAAGGGATGGTCTCTATGAATAGGATTCCGGATCATTCGTCAAACTTATTGAATGCCTGGCGACTTTTCGTGAAAAGGATCATAGTGTGAGTCGTACCCGCTAAAAGGGAATTATTGGAGAGTTTTTATAAGGCTAACGAGGATAGAATGATCGCCTGATAGTCTTTGTTTGCCACAGTATTGGGGGGCTTGTCTGTCAAGATATAAGTTGATTATCTTGCCCATGGTCGAGAAATCTCCTCATTCGAAGTACTCCCGGACGATTTTCCTATTCTTTGAACGTTTTGGCAGAGGAATTTGGGGCAACCTAAAATAAATACAATCCGCTAATATCTATTCCAGGCTCTCTCTACTTCCCGACAAAAGCCAGAGAAGCATCTGAAAACCATTCTCCAGTGCACTCGTGGAGTCATTTTTCTTGGTATTCCGCATCATGGCTCAGGCCTGGCTCATGGGGCCGAGATCCTTGCTAAATCAATGGGTCTTCTTAAGCATACCAATACCGATGTGATCAAGGTGCTTGAACGAGACTCAGAGGTCCTCGCAAGAATTCAGGATAGTTTTCACACGATGGTGCGTGGAATGACCGAGGAAGGAAAGCAACGAATCAATATCACCTGTTTCTTCAAGGAATTGGCTCTTCCGAAACTAGGATTTGTAGATCTTCTCGTTACTTTTTTCCCTTCGATGATTCGAAAGGCGCTAGAACGATCAAGAAGTGAATTTTCTAATCACCTATACCTCCTCAAACAATTTTCCAAGGTTTATACAACGCCTTTTCAGCTGGAGCAATGATGAAATCCCCTACCTTAGTTCACGCCAACGACCATGGTTTTAGATCCATTACGCAACAGACATGGCAGTTATCGGTCTTTTGTTTCCTATTATACGATCGATCCGGAAGAATCATAAAGTCTAAACGCCTAGTGTTCGAAGCTAACTCGTATAATATCTTATGTTGTGCGAAGTAGTTTGAAATAATTAGTGGTTCTCTGAGACTAGCACATTGCGGTGAAATTAGAAAGAGAATGAATTCCAACTGGCCTGTTGTCCAGGTAGTTTCCAAAGACTCTGCTATCCTGCCAATGTACATCTCCATAGGAATTCGCGCCAACCTTAGTGGGTGTTCTCCGAGTTTTTTTCTCCTCTTTCGGGTTGTTTTATGAGGACTGAGCATAACAACGCATTTTCTCCTCTCGCCGCCCCTTTTCCAACTCATATTCTTCAAAAATACTTCTAGAAACGGCAATGCTGACTCCTAGATCTTCTTTAGTGGATATGGCCAGATTTATCGACGAACATGACCCAGGGTTCATTGCTGTAGTAGGCGAGCTACGTCGCTGATCGAAAGAAACCAAGCAAATGAATGCTGCTTCGGCAGCAAGTAGCATAAAACAAAAATCCTCCGCGAGTGAAAAAAGCTTCCGGAAACCCTCAACCGAGAGACGGAACCCAACTTATAAGTGACGACGAGTCTAACTAGTGGGGAATGTAACTTAAAAATATCAAAGATATCATTCCTTATACCAGTAACCCCGGTTTTATCCGTCGCAACGCAATTTTCGAGAAATTGAACGCACAACTTGACTTCAAGCAGAAAACGTCTCAAACTCGTGTTGCGCTATTTGGTTTAGGTGGATCAGGGTTTGTAATGATAAGAGATCAAGAAAGCCTTTTACTAATTAAGAGTAGAAAAACCCAGATCGCGATAGACTATGCATACTGGTCAAAACAGGAGTTTCCACGACAGTCGATTTTCTGGATCCACGCCAGCAATCATGAACGCTTTATCCAGGCTTTCACAAATATTTCCAGAGAACTCCAGATTCCCGGAACTGCTGAACCAGACGCAGATGTACTATCTTTGGTAAAAGCCTGGCTGGAAAAAGCAGAGCGCAGCAATTGGCTCATGATTCTCGACAATTCTGATGACGCAGAAGTGTTTTTTGGCTCACAATTCAACGTACGACAATATATCCCTGAGTGCTCACATGGCTCTCTCTTGATTACAACTAGGAATAAAGGAATTGGTGCCAAGTTCACCCGATACCGCGACCTCGATATGGTCAACTGGAGATATGGATTCAAGCGAATCGAGCCGACTGATTTGTGCAAAACTCGGAGACCGCAATTTAAGCGAAGGAAACAACGATGTGAATTTGCTAGCTGATTGTCTTAATCAGCTCCCTCTTGCGCTAGCTCAAGCTGCAGCATTCATTCAAGAGAATGGAATAGACATCGCCAAGTACCTCCGAATTCTTGATGAAAGCGACTAATCTATTGTCGAGCTTCTCAGCGAACCTTTTATCGGGGAGGGAAGAGGTTCGAGCGTTCCACATGCTGTTGTCGCTGCATGGATTGTATCTTTCAGCGCACCATGCCACTTCAAACAAAATTCTCTCAGCCATATGTTGGTTTGACCGCCAAAGAATCACACACTGACAGTCCAACCAAAGACTTTTCAGATGACCAGAAGATCTCCAGAACTGTTTCTTTTGTGTAGACATCCCCCCAAGAATAAGCCCAATAAGCTAACGAGCCTGCGGTCATGGGTCTGTGCATACAGGGCATTTTTTGGCGATCCTCAGGCTTCACTAAAATAACTACAGGCAGTTAAAAACGAAAGCTATAATCATCACTTCAACGTATTGAAACGACCAAGAATTTAGAAGACTGAGCCTTCGATTATCTAAACGAAAAGAAGCTAAAGTAGATTTTCCCTAACTAACTTTATCTCTTTTTCAACTTTGAATATCATTTTTGTAAATAAAATGCCCTGTACGCACAGACCTATGCCTCCAGGCTCGTAAGGCTTTGTCTTTTCGTCGTGGCAGGGGAGATGAAACAACCGGGAAGTTTGTACAAGCAGACCTCTTTCAAATCATATCCTCAGCAAAATCGATGTCTGGTTCAGTACTGATTTGTTTAGATCGAGAAAGATATTCATTTCTCAGCTGTTTACAGGGCTTCCAGATTCGACGACGATTTGCAAGACCCATGAAAGGCCCACTCATCCAAAGTTTTGGAGTACTTATTTTATCTCCCCACATAAATATGCCTTTGAGATCTTTTCCTTGCAAGGCAACAGGACTGTCGAGTACTTGCTGTAACTCAAAGAACCATGGCATGTTTCGTCGAATCCTTGCCTTCCAAAAAGCGTGGTTGTTTCTGAGAGCAGAGTTTACGAACCAAGAAGCAGTCGACAGCTTGATTAGAGTCTTTGGAGCGAGCAAGCATGCAATCTTGTGGATGAGGTCATAAGGAAGCTTCGAGAACTCGTCATGTCTGACGCGTAATCCAAGGTCATGGCTGGAATACGGGAGCTTGAAATCGCTGCTTTCGATTATAGCTTTGATCGTATTTTGGAGGAAAGGCGTGCTTGATGGAGTCGAAACTAACAATTCCTCCCCAGGATTTGATGTCCAAAACTGCTCAACTGGGGGTTCGGGATAGCCGTAATCCAGATCCAAGGGGCTTGAGTGGGAGCGGCACAACTCTGATATGATATTATACAGAAGGTCTTTGTTGACTTTTCCAAACTCAGCTTTGGTGCTTGTTCCAAACATACATTTGACAAGCAACTCGTAACAAGGCCAGTGAAAAGGGAAGACAACATTGCCCTCGTCGTTGTAATTAAAATAGCAGCAGAAATCTCCATCGTCGGCGAAATTTGGATCATCGCCGCTTTCGACAGTGACACGACCGTAATCGTCGTAATTGCCTGGACCTGACAAAAATGCCCTGGGGGCTTGAATTAGCGCACGTGAGAGTAGAGAGAGGAGTAGTGATACTTACTTGCTCACCCCAGAAACATTCGGGTTGAATCCAAGAATATGTAACTTGCCGACCCAACCAACATCATCTTTAGTAATGACCTCTGGGTCATAACCATCCTTAGAATCAACGTCACCTTGTTCCGAATCCGAGCTATATTCGCGGGCTTTCCCCTCAGCAGCTCGGCGCTTGGTTCGAGAGGTTGTACTGATGTTGCACCACGCCACGGTGGCACTGCAGATTGCGCAGTAGCAATCCCAAGAGCCCATGATGGATTGCTGGATTGCTGGATTCCCGGATCTTTATGTTTGTCATGCCTTGCGATGAACAACAGATATCTACAACTATTAAAATTCAAAACGAAACTTGAAAATGGGAGGAAGGTATGATGTAAACATTCAAACTATGTCGCAGGTGCTGCCTAAATAATTGACTACGTAGGCGGTCGGTGTGGCTCTAGTAGACAATGTCTGTGCGCTGGAAAAAGCTTAGCGATAATTGAGTTTCCCATATCTAGTTAGAGTCAGTTGGAAGGTTTCTAAAATAGTTTTTCTCATTATTATCGAAGTTTTGGGTGGTGGGGCTGGGTAACCCCCTTTTGGGGGCTTGGAGTTCGCTTAGCCAACCTCTAATTTTCGTTTTTCTTTATGTTGATCAATTTGTTCTCTGAAAGTAAATTAAATTCAACCACAGCAAGACTCAATGAAAATTGGTAGAAAGTAGTGTTTGCTCCCATTTCTAGGAGCCTATCATCTCCCCGACCGCTGAATCAACATTTAATAATCTTGATAAAATCTAACAAAATGAATCTAAAGAATAGCAAAATACATTTCATCTCTAGATATGTGCTCAGAAGAACGTTGGCCTCGCTGCTGCTTTCCTCGAGCTCATGGACATACCCCTAGTTTCCGTCCAGTTTCTTGCTTCAGCAATGAAAGTTACAACAAACTCCTTCCAGTGTTCGCTATTCACCATAATGCCACTAACCAAAAAAAGTTCAAGACCCCCACAGCTGTATAAGGGTCTCACACGTGACTCTAAAGTGTTTCTCGAATGCTGACTTCGGTATCTTAAACGGTATCAGGAGACCTGGACCCCTGGACGTTGCAGAGTAAATATGAATGGAACAGAAGCCTTTAGATAACGTATTTCCCAGGTGAGCCGATCACTCGAGCATAATAATATCACAACTTTGAATATATTAAAACATGATATGCGACCCTCTTTATTAGAGAGTTAGGCTTAATTTAGTGGTAGCATTTTATATTTTAAGAGTGTCGCGTTTTAGTGTTCTAGTGATCGGCTCACCCGGGTGATCGGCTCACCTGGGAAATACGTTAGGTCTTTTCTAGAATGTAGAAATGTTACATGGGAAAGTAAAAACGTGACTTGAATTGAACTCTGTTTTATGTGGAAAAATACTTTGTGAGAGTCTTCTTCAATTCTTCATTTCTTCATTGAAAAAATGCTTCTGCCCCGAAGTCACCCTTTTTTTTTCTGGTCGCGCACAAAATACAAAATAGGTCTCACCCTAGAACAAGTGTGGAGTATAAACTCACGAAGGGTAGATAGGGTTCTAGATGTTTCCATTTGCCGTAGCCTTCTCGATATTATTTATGGATTTTTCAAGATCCGAGAAACATTTCTTGTAAACCTTTTGATTCGATGACTACTTACAGATACTCAACCCTACAGCGGGTACCTGGTTACAACCTTGATCTTGCCTCCTCTTCTTTCATGCTACACATTACCCCTCATTGGAAAACCTTATCGCACAGAATAGTAACCTAAATGAAATAAGAATCACGAGTCAATGATCTTACTGCTAACCATTCGAGGGGAAAGTTCGTGAAACGCGTTCGTGGCCACACAGGTACGATAAGAAGGCCTCCATAAAAGCAATTTGTGTCACCTTTGAAACTTGATATGGCGTCACGGTCTTTAATCACGGCTGTAATCATGAGGTTCTGTGTAGCAGCATCACGTTGATGTTACCCAACCCGGACGATCGCAATCAATCTTTCAATTTTTGGCTTGCTCTGTGCAACATTCTCACGTTACTTCGTGATGCAAAGCAACTGAACACATATATGTAGAGTTGAGAAGCTTCTTTACCTCAATACAAATTATCTCGTTTCATACCCAAAAGGCTATTCGAAATCAGATTATTTTGAAATTGCATTAAACAAAATGCGTTTTTCTCCTCCTTTCCTTTTGCTTTCCTTGTCGTTCCTTTACCTCGCTAAATCTCAACTGGGTATATACCCCGCGTGTCTCCAGAAATGCGGTCTTGATGATTTGGGCTGCGAAGCAGATTGCAATAAGAAAGATGATGGATGTATTCATGAATGCGCAGCGAAGAAGCCCGCATGCATGACCTCATGTCTCGGTTCTGAATGGAAACATGTAACCTTACCCTCTCCACTTATCTCAGTATTGAGTTGTTAGCTAACTAGGAACAACACAGAGCTCATTGTCTCTCGATTACCCCTCAGTCGATATAGTGCTTCCGGATTTCTCCGTGGATGGAGTAGATCCTTGTAGGGAAAACTGCAACAAGCAGCTCAGGGCGTGCTTGAAGCCATGTTCGAACCCATTAGGTGATTGCGCCAATAATTGTTTGACGAAAGAGTTCTCTGCTTGTAAGGAAGCTTGTGCGAAACCTGAACTATCACCCAACTCGCAGAACGCACTCTCACATATTGACTCCTCCGCCAACCCAGAGCTTTGCGCGGAGAAATGCTGGGAAAGTACCAAAGTATGTTTTCAGCCATGGAATAAAGGCGGTACCGGCTCCGAAAGTACTACAAACTGTTTGGAAAAGAATCTTCCTGCTTGCGCACAAGCCTGTGGTCTAGATGTAAGCTCCCACTCTCTCTTCCGTCAATATATCTCAAAAATGAATCGTATGGGGTTGACTAATCCTCAGCAAAAGGAAACTATCTCAACCGTATTCAAACAGCCAAAAGAAGAACAGGATTCCTGCGAACAGAAATGTGACATTTGGGGTGTAACATGCGAGAAGGATTGTCATACCTCGTATGACAATTCGGACCTTACAGATCTAGAAGAGTGTCTTAGAGAGTGTAAGGACGAGGTCCCCGAATGCAAATCCGATTGCAAAGATGTAAGTTTCTCTTCAATAACATCCAACAACAGATAGCGAAATTCCCCAAGAGAAAGTAAACAGAATGAAATGGTACGGGAATTGATGAGGACTTATAGGATACAATTTTGACCTTCAAAACGCCAGATGAGAAAGTGCCCAAACCCGAAGATCAATGCAAAACGTGGTGCAACCTTGTTAGTCGCAGTTGCTTAGAGAATTGCGGTTTTAACATTCTATGCCTCGGGACTTGCTTATTCCAAACGATACCACAGTGTCCATCAACTTGTCCGCCACCAAGTCCTCCCAGTTCCCCAAGTGTAAGTGATCCCCACCCCCAAGATGTTAGCAAATACCAAAAAAGCGGCTAGGATAAAATCACTACAACCAAAGACGACGCACCAGCAAAAAAGAAAACTTTAAAAGCCGGTTGTAACAAAAGTGTAAGCTTTGCCCCATAAAGAAAAAAATTGCTGAGTAAATACTGAAATGCCCTTCCAGAACCAGAAATCTACATCTGTAATCGACTTCGAAAAGGCAACGAATTCCACGCCTCCTAAACATACACCAAAAGAAGAAGCTTGCATTAAATTCTGCGAAAAAGAGGGCTTGAATTGTACAGATACATGTGGGTGGAAGTATGTGTTCTCCGAGATCCACACTAGTTCCCTTCCTATTCCCCTTATACACACTCCCAAAAAATAGAAATACTAACTCAGCACAGTCCATTTTGTCATTGGAGGTGCATTACTAAATTTCTACCTCAATGCGGGAAGGACTGCATGGCAAGCGTGAGTTCCCCTCAACCGATTCCCATTTGGTTTTATTAAACAACGCCGTGGTAGAACACGACTTCCGCAACTGATTACGAGAGCCTCGGGAACTCCGATCACTATGTAGGTTCTCAAAAAACAAACTCCTCAAGCTTTAATTTTAAATATACTAAAACCGCCCTAGAACGCACAAACCATAACCACACCCCAGAGGAAAACGAATTCCACACTAGCTCCACCAACCAAAGAAGAAGCCTGCGCAAATAATTGCAGAAGGGAATCAGATACATGTACTGATGGTTGTGGTTGGCATCCAGTCTGTCATGTATGTAACCCTTCCCTTTGTTCCCCTTTCTGAACTCTTAAGTTGAGAGCAATTTTATCCGTGCAGAGAAAAACGTATGCTAATTTGTGGCAGTGGAAATGCATTTTCCAGGAGCTTCCTAGGTGTGTGACAGCTTGTTATAAAAGTGTGAGTCCCGTCCCTTGGCCACTGCAACTTGAACAGGGTTGGTTTACTGATCGATGTGGCAGAACACGACTTCGGTGGCAGATTATGATAGCAAGGAGGGTGGGACTAGCCATGTAAGCTCACCCCCTCCCCCGTTGAACAGAAGATACCCTCAGAAATTCAATAATACGAGAAGAAAGGCTGACAGAATCTTCTTCGTAGCTTGAGATGCGATCCGAGAAAAGATAGACACCTAGTGGGATTTCATTTGAAGGTTGATGGACATTACAATCTAAGAAAGGAAATAGCAGATTTCGTTTGTTTGAGCTGAGAAGAAGAGAGCAGCAAAATTGGAAAAATAGTGAGCGCTAGGGTTTCCGCAAGGCAATATGATGAGTAGAAAACATCTTAGCAATCAATTCATCTTATCAACATCGTTGCTCTGCCTTGAACTAGTAACCATGACTGAACCTAAGCTTGACACCGCACGATAACTCGATACTGACTTCTGTGCGCAAGGGAACCAATTGACAAAAACAGAAAAAAGTACAGTCATCGGAAACGCAGAATTAGCGGTGACCTGAGAAATTTACAGGTGTCATCTTACCTTCTCACTGCTTTCTTAGCGTCAATGAAGGAGGTCGTTTTCTTGCTGCTATTAACAAAATATCGTGCCGCTTTTGTCATGTCCGGCCGTTCCTCCACCCAAAAATATACAGTACGAAGTGTTGTTTTCATGTCTAGAACTTTCCCAAGCAGATTCAAACATCTCTCTCCGATCTGGTCGTGAATGTAATACCGGCCCACCAAAAATACAGTTTCGATAACAGAAATCAGAGGGGAAATTGATTGTAGACTTGGCCGTGCCTTCCTTCCTCTCTCCTCAAGATCAGGGTATCTACCTACCTAGGTAGCACGAAGGTCGAGGTAAGAAGGAAGGAGTGACCTCGAGTCCCAAGGTGGTCGATTTGGGAACCAAGTCAGGGAAGGAACGGACTCTCTCGACCTCAACCACCGGTAAGGTAGGCGGGGACTCAGAGCAGAAAACGTTGGAAAAATGACACAACGAAAAATTACAAAAGTCCAAAACGAGGACCACCTAGTAAAATATGGATTGATGGAACCGCTCAATCAGCAATCCACTTGCGCCATGAAGCCTAAAAAGGCGCCTCCCAATAAGGCTAAAGACAATCTGCCTCCCAAGTTCAATCCCATTCCCAATCCCAGAAGCCGTAGCTGTGATACCCTGCTATAAACTCCAACTGGTTATACACAAATAAAAACCCAACCTAACCTCCTATGAAAACCTCAAAAACACCGTCCGACACCCATCAATGCTCGCTCGTATGCTCATGAATATTATGTACCGCCCTCTTACACGTTGTACACCACAAACGCCCCCTCAAGTTCCCGGTGGTCGAATCGGCCCTGTAACCTTTCTTTGTGGGAGCTGCATGTTGAACCCACTCGCACGGCGTGCAGCGACATTTGCCATGCCGGCGCCCAAATCTACCTCACCGTCGGCGTCGTTGGAACCGTCAACATGTATCATATCGTTATTAGTTTTCTTGGCGCCGTCCCCACATTTAAAGATGTTGACCGTGAAGCCGTTGGTGGCATTGTGGAGTTGTTCATATAATCTCTGTCGCATGTAAATCTTTTCGATGGGCATGTGAACTAGTGGTGGTACGACAGGTTGAGGATTCCAATTCGAAAGTCCTGCCATAACTGATGTAAGCTCCTCGTCCTCGTCGACAGGTCCGTTTGCAGCTTCTTCGTCCTCGAGAGGAGCGTTGGCGTCAATTGCCGCTTCTATAAATTGTTAGTTTAGGCGTTGCGAATTGGGAGGGGAATAATGCATACTCTGCTGTTTTGCTTGGTTCTTCTTCTGGTAAGCCGTGAGCAACATGTCGTATGGTAAACTTCGACCTGGAACTGCACGCTTGGCGCCCATAGAATGACTTTTGCACGTAAGAGACCTAGCACATGGTTGTCCGTCCTTCATGACTCCGCATTGTCTCTCGACATCTACTGGGCCTTTAGGTTTGCGAACAGAAGGGTTAGCAGGTTTTTTAATAATAGGGGTAGGAGTATATTCAGGAATAAATGGTGAGTTAGTAGATAAATCAGAACCAGACTCAGATAAAATAGATGGTGATGTACCCTTTGGTTTGGGAGCTTTCAACTTGGGCTCTTCTTTCTTCTTCTTGGGTTTTGGTGCTTTCTCCGCATCCCCATCTGCCTTGCGCTTCTTTCCTTTCTTGGGATCGTCGAGGTCGACTTTCTTCCCAGCACTCTTCTTTGCAGTTTTCAACCCTTCTGGGCCTTTCTTGTCGGGGGAAACATCGTCGTCATCATCATCATCCATTTTGGTATCCCCGTCATCATCCTTCTGAGCTTCTCCCAGTCCCTTTCTTTCCCTTTCACGCGCTTCTTTCTGTTCCTTCTTCTTCTGCGCCTTCAATCGTTTTGCAGCCAAGCATTGTATCAAATGCGCCTTGATCGCGGTGGTCAAGAAGCTCTTCTTGCAATGTTTACATGACTGTAGGTCCGGGCTATCTTCGAGAGGGCGACCGGTCGCAAAAGTTTCTCGCGCTTCTTCGTCTAGGGGATTTACAACCGGGCCTGGCGATGCCGGTACGGAGTTCGTAGAGGGGGTATTGGTTCCTTTCTTCTTATCATCCTCTATGGGTACGTCAGTACACATATTGCTGATCGCGTCACAATGCGAATGCCCCTCCACCTACCGTCAACCACGCTTCCATCTCTCCAGTTCCCAGCACGTATAACTTTCGGCGGAGGTTTCTTCAATTTGATAGTGCCATTTAATTTCTCCTTGCCATTCTTGGGTGTGACCTTTATCGGGGTGTCGTCAGAGTTGCCTGATGCGGCATCTTTGGTCAGTACGCTGCAGAGTAATTTGCGCGCAGGGAATTCTACACACCTTTGCTGCCACCTCCAGGAGCGGTAGCTGCCATAATTCGATCTAGGACTCGACTCGTGGATAGCGGATTATTTGTAGCTGTGGTCGTGATTGTATTGCTTTAAGATTGAGGCAACAAGGCTGTCGTTATCGCCGATTTTTCGGGATTTCCTATTGCGTACAGCCTTGTGAATTGAGGAGTGAGCTTGAATCTAAAAATTGATGGGAATTCTAATTCTGTGCAAATGTAGCGAGGGAAGCAAAAATGACTTGAATTGTGCAAGTTTGGAAGTTCTCTAGAATTGTTTCTGGTGGGAAGAACTACAGCTTTAGGGTGCTCTTGCCGTCACAATGGTCTCGATCCGGCGATTTGGCACGTGACGGGACTTCGAACACAACTAGATTTTGGAAGACTTCAGGTTGCCCAACAACATTTCCTTCAAACTCCCTTTGGCCAAGTCAGTATAACCACCCGCAAAGCTTAATAGGTTTATTCTTGAGGGGAAAATGAAGAGCCTCTCCTATTGCGTGTGCAAAGTATTTCATATGCGATTTGATCAATCCCAAGGATTTAGGGATGACCGTCCTCTTGCCCTGTCACCTCGCTCCAAAGAGGGTATATGTCGCTATGCTCTTTTTCTCACATGGGCTTCCCGATATTTCTTTTCTTTTACCGTTAGATGGATCGGCTAAATTTACATTTCTAGTAAGCTTACAATCTTGTATCATGGTTCCTCACATTATGTGTTGAGTTTCTTGGTTCTCTTGAGAGATCTCGACTGTCGACATCTCGAAGTTCTCGAGTTCGTATTTAGTTTGAAATCGCCGATCCGACGACGAATAGTCCCAAAAGGATAAGCTCGAGAAACACGACATCAACATCTCTTCCTCCTTGCCACCTATCATTTACACTTATTTCCATGAACTTGCCGCCCAAGCCCGCAGACTTTCAGCACCAAGGTTTTGCCACTGACAGGCAGCGCTGAAAATGACGAGGGGATGCATCACCAGACGGCTGTGCAACCATAATACGAAAGATTTATGGAGGACTACCGAAAGTAATCGGCTATGAACATGCCTCTGCAATACCTGCCTATCTTGGAAGTTCAAAACCAGAAAAAGCCACCAAGAACTTCCCTCGAGATTTCCCCTCTCTGCTTCACGGATTTTTTTTTTCAATTTCAGTTCAGAAACAACCTCCTTCATTTTGACGCAAAACGCCTTCCTTTCGTCTTCTCCGGAATACAGACATGGACTGTAGAAGACAGGATACCTGCCGCCAAGACTCGAGCGGAAGGTGGGCTAAATATTTTGGAGGGTCGACGATCACTCTGTCTACTGAAGCTCAGTGGGAACTTTGGGGGAAAAGTTTCATCCAAGATGATAGAGGGACATGGTCTTTTACCCCTGGATATTTCAATTCTTATTGTCCCAAATGCACGACTATATTGGCTATGGAGCTGATATCAAACTAACAAACAGATTTGCTACCATTTTGCCATCTTTCCGAGTTACACACCTCGGCTTCGAATGGGTGTCATTTCTGTGCACTACTAGCGCAGCGAATTTCCTGGAAAGAGAAAGAAAAAATGCAATCCATGCTAGCGAGACAGAAAGGCAAAGAACCGTGCGAGATCAATTTGTCTCTTGAGCCCCTCTTTGTCCAGGGTTGTTTCTATGATTATGGCACCGATTACATTCTTCGATTTCCCCCTTACCCAACAATCTTGCTGTGGAATATCTCGACACCTATTACGACAATTATCGTCATAATGACGGATATGGTGGTAAGATTTTCAATTGACTTCATACCACAAGTCTAACGGTTATCTTTTTTTAGAACCGTATAAGCCAAGTTTTTCCAGGTCACTTCACACCAACAGTACGATAAGCTTTGACCAAATCTCGGCGTGGATCAAGGAACGCTCTTTGCATCACAAACACTCCCAGCCGACAACATTATCCACCGAGAAGAGTCAATGGCCTGCACGGTTTCTTGCAGTCGGTGAAACGAAAAGCACCGACATCAATTTATGCCTCACTCCTACCCTCGATCTTAAAACTACGACTTATATGACACTTAGCCATTGTTGGGGGAATTTTGTTCCCCTTCGACTTCTCCAAGAGGATGTCTCGCAGTTCCTGGGCGGTATCAGAATCAGTCATCTTCCAAAGACGTTCAGGGAAGCAGTGAAGACGACACGAAAGTTGTGAATAAAATTCCTTTGGATCGCCTCGCTTTGAGTCTCGAAAGATGCATCGAATCTACAAAAATTCATTCTTGAACCTGGCGGCAGCAGGATCCGAAAACGCAAATGGTGGCTTGTTTCATGCCAGGTCCCCATTGTCAGTTGCTCCCTGCTCTCTAGAACAAGGCACGAAAACAAAAAGACGTGCAACAACACGACACCCCAATGAAATTAGTCATCATGAGATCAGGAAGCTTCCACTCTTGAATCGGGACTGAGTTCTTCAAGAATGGCTGTTAGCCCCACGCACGTTGGTATGTGGGAAACAAGAACTTCATTGGAAATGTGAGCAAGTTTTGGCACACGAAACACTTCCAGACGGAAAGGAAGCAAAGCCTAAAATAGACTGGGGATTAACTCTCAGAACATTGCCACAATCAGAGACAGAGTCAAATTGCATTCGTTGGAATCTATGGACCACAGTTGCTGCGGATTACTCTGAGAAAAAGTTGACCAAATTTTCGGATAAGCTAGTTGCGGTAGCTGGATGGTCCTCTGACATGGGTGAAAACTGGCCTGGGGTAAGCTACCTAGCAGGTCATTGGTCATATCGATTTCTTCGAAGTCTCCTTTGGAAATGTTACGAAAATGGCCCCCGCCATAACGAATCCAACGCACCTACGTGATCTTGGGCAGCTGTAGACGGCGAAATATTTCCTCCTCATAGGGACAAGATGAGCGACACCCTTATTTTCATCATCCAAGTTGAGACACAACCATCCGTGCCATCCATACTTCATACTGGGGTCGATAACTGCTACATCCGGGTCCTGGGACCGATGCTCTGGACAAGAATATCAAGATGGCCAAACCCAATGATCAAATTCACTTACCACAAGTGGGATATTCATATGCTTTCAGACAACTCTTTTGACGGCTTTCAACCAAACATACAGGCCGATATCCATCTTGATCGTCTGGAACACTTGATCAATGCCGCCAGAGTATGTCTAGTACAATTCGAGGTATCAAAATTGTCATCCGACAGCGGTCTGACCTTGGAAGGCCTGGTTCTAGAACCAATAAATCGGATTAGAGGCGAATATAGACGTCTGGGCAATTTCCAAATTACTGATGATTGGAATAAGGAACGTGTCGAAAATTTCAATAAGGCGGCGTTTCCAGTTTCACACTCGGGTGATGAACGAGCCTCTAGTACAATAGTCCCCAAGGAGGCCCCGAAAAATGAGGAAACTCAAGAGACTATTCCTACAGCACCTTCAGGAGAAATAGAGCCCGAAGCCCCAGATGACCCAAACCATTATTACACATTGCACAACCCAAGAGGTCTGTTCGAGTCGCTCGAGAGCGAGGCTGTCGCAAAGAAAGAAGTCTTTAAGGAGCGCACGGATCGAATACGAAAACGAATGTACAATTCAGCCGATCAACCTCGGGCAGTTTCTGGCGACCAAAGACTTTTGTATGCTAACCCTCGTTTCAACGGGCAGCTGAAAGAACGATACGCGGGGAATTTGAAATGGGACGAGTACCCGCAGATTAGGTCGTTCCTCACACTTCTTCCAGCTATTGTCGGTGGCATGAGAAAAGATCGGTCGCTCACTGGGGATATGTATGAGAAGGACCTTGGTGGAGGGTATTTTACTTTTCGGATCATCTAATTTGAATAAAATCTTGCTGGAAGGTGTTGCAAACAGGTCAAATTGGTTAAATTTGGGCGTTTCTGGTAATGTATCTTTCTTCTTTGCGTCAAGGAATACTTCAATGTTCAGATCGAGTGAGATTTTTTTGTGTTGCAACAGAAAGAAAAAAAGTAATATTATTTTGGGAAATCAAAGTTTCATTAGTATTCGGTTGTTGTGGTCCACTGAACATACGGACAGCGTGTCGAAACTCTCTAGAGTAGAAGCCCTAATACCCATGCGATTGATACAAGTTCTTATGCATGGGTTGGGTCTTTTTAATCCACATAAAGGCTCAGTGGGTTTTCTGGGCTTCGGTTAGTCTAAATGATCTCCCGGATTTTGATCTATTGAAAATTTCGTCGCAAAGTTCCCGGTGCCTAGTAGAGCTTAAAAGAAGCACCTGAACTAGATGAGTTTCTCCACTTGGAACGATGCACTGAATTTTCCCGATAACTGGTTAATTGGGTGATGAATATCTAAAAATACAAGCAGGAATATAATACCTTCCTAAGCTTCGAATCCCAGTCGGTACATTCAGCCAGTCCATCAACCCCCATTTCTCCCCCTCTGAGCCACCACCCCCGTCGCTGAACTCCATTCTTCACCAGCCCTCCCTCTCCCTCTCCCCCTCTAACAAATATACACACCACCTCCACGCCCTTATTGTAGTTATCCCAAGCCCAAAATATAATCAGACCCACCCAAATTACAATCATAACCTTCAGTTGATCCTCCTCAAACAAATGGAACGATTCCCTAGCTTCCCGACTTTTTCTTTCCTCCTCCGTTTCTTGAATTCCTTTTTGGAAGTTGTCTTCGATTTGTTGACGCCTTTCCGCGATTTCTTTTCGTCTTCGTAGGAGGTAGGGGTAGGTGCTTACGCAATAGTAGATGGGCATTAGATAGAGGAAGGCGGTATTTATGGAGATGGGACGGGTTTGGTGGGGATTTTGGAGGGCTGATTTTGTGAGTGCTGGGAGGGTTGGTCTTGGGTTTTGGAAGTTGGTGAGTGGGTGGATGGAGAAAGGGCGGGTAGAGCGAGAACGGGTTAAAAGATACCGGGTGGATAAAGGGCGAATTGAGAGTTTGTCAAGTCGCATTGACCCGCGAGCGAATGTTTTCTATTAGATTGAAGACATTGCTGAGTTTGAAAAAAAATGGCAGTAGTTTGGATGTTAGAAAGAAGAAAGGAGTCATATTCTCCGTTTGCGTAGCCGTAAGTGACGTGTTTAGATTACCAGGCTAAGAATTTACCGATACTGTCGGCGCTCTCGACTAAAGGTTAGTCAGTGAAGAACGCTTTTCGAAATACTAGCGCGACAGAACAGCCCTAGTTTCAATGCACACACTTGCCGATACCTTATCGTGGGCTTGTGTAACTCATTGCGACGCCGCATTGTACGACTTGACCAAGTCTAAGCGAAACTGCAAAGGGGGGGACCAATCCACCCCCACCATGTAACTAATGACTTAACTAATCTTCAAAGAAGCACTGTAACCAGAAAGTTGCACCGAATAATAGTTTGACTCATATTTCTTCCATCTAACAAAGAAGAAAAAATAAGAGCCATAAATCCTTGAGGTCAACCATCAAAAGACCTCTCAATATTCAAAGAACCATTTAGCTCTCCCGGATAAGTTCGTATGAGAACCAGCAATCTCCTCGCCATTCCCAGAGAATCAAAGACTATTCGGCGCTACCGAGAATCACCTCCACCCTCCATCTCACTCTCATGCCCCCTCCTCGCCTTCCTCCCAACAGTCGGCAACAACACCCACAACCCCGCTAATCCGACCAGTACAGCCAAAACAACAGGCTGTAAACTCTCCACTCCCCTAGCTTGCGCAATAGCCCCAACAATAAACGGGAAAATTGCCCCTCCACTCCCCCCAAACGCAGCAGCAAACCCCACACTCCCAACATGTAAATGTCTCGGCATCATCTTAGTAACAAGAACCATGGCTGTCGGAAAAAGCGGCCCGAGGAAGAAACCCAGAAATGCGACGGAGACAGCGGAGATGATGAGGGAAGGGACGAGCCAGAAGATGAGCTCAAGACTAAGGCAGATGGCAATGTAGAGCAGGATGGATTTGAACTCGCCCAGTTTGGCGGTGAGGAAGGAGAGGGCAATACGGCCTACTGCCATGCCGGCCCAGAAACCACTTGCTGTTGCGCCAGATTGGAAGGAGGACGCGAAGCGGATTTTGTTCATGAATACGACGAGCCAGCCACCAAGGGATACTAAGGTATGGTAAGTTATGTATCACAGAATGAGGAAGGAGTGGAAATGAATACCTTCTGCTCCAACATATCCGAAAACGAAGAAAGCGAAGAGCCAAGTTAGCGGATTCTTCACTGCTTCTCGTGTACGTCCCGTTTTGGCATTTTGATCACTTGGATTTTCAATTTGGTAAATTGCCCCAGTTTGTTTCCAGAATGTACTTGCCGAAGTGACAAGTTCGACCGCAGCACTTGCAATCTAAATATGTCAATATTCTTCAATGGGTCTTGAGGATCTGAACGTACCATAAGATAGTAAAAGTAGTACCATTCAAGCCCACCTTTGGAAAACATCAAAGTAGCAATCAATGGCGCAACAGCGGCACCTACTGCATAGCAACAATGCAAAACACCAGTAACTTGATTCGCATTTGCCATATTTGCTAACCAGGCGCTCCATGCCGCATCCACCAGACCGTTCCCGAAACCCACAAAGATGAAGACGACGACGAGCACTGGGTATGGAGGATGAACTGAGAGAACCACAAACGCGATTAAATGGCACAACGGGGCGATGATAGATACACCACGTTGACCGAGGCGGATATGTACGTGGTTATTTACGATCGCAGCGAGCGTATAACCTGCAAACGGGGAGAGAAAAACCAAAGACACAACAGTGTAGGTTAAATCGTAGTATCTTTCAAGCTGAGGATTGTAGTTAGTAAGATTTGGATGATGATCATTGGAAGTGAACAATTACATGTGGTATCAATGCCTAGTTCTATGGTTAGCTTTTATCCAGAAACATTGAGATTGCAAGTGAGGTGGTTACATACTCCGTAAGCCCCATCATTCATTCCAACAATAAAAAATGACCAGAATGTTGCTAGAGATCTCCACATATTGATGCTTGGATGGTTCCATCTTTGTCGTGCCTCAACAGCAGTTGAGGGTGGTACTAAAGCTCCTCTGATATCTTCAGTGACGTTGATGTACTTCTGAGCAAAAGTGGATTGTGTGGCATTGTGTGGCAACTGTTGAAGCTCAATTCTTGGTGCCTCCGCGATGTCAACTTCGGTCTGCATGGTCGTCGTCATCGTAGCCATCTTTTTCAAAGAACAAATAGAGGTTGTAAGGTGAACAGCTTTGGGCTATATCATGAAGTCTTATGTCTTCGCTCGAATCTTCGCAATACCAGATAAAGTTCTCTCCACGTTCTCCATGTTCTCCATGTGAGAATGAGGCGGGGGAAACGGGGATAAAGTTTACTCGGAATAACCTCGGAGGGCGATCATCCGCTGTTATAAATGGAACGCTGCTGGGGTTGAAAAAGAATAGTTGGCTTGGCTGTTGTGCTTGAGCCAATGAAATGAGTGTAGGGAAAAGTGCGGAAAAGTAGACAGCTAATAGATGTTCTCCTCTCGTAAAATCCGAGAAGCAGCGTCATTGGATTGTATAAGCACCTTGCCTATGAACCTTGAAATGACTCTTCGCCGTAGGTTAGGATGACCCCATTTGTCCACAGTCGAGGCACAAAAGCTACAAAACGCAGAAAAGATTAGAAATCTGACGAAGTAAAGTCCGAAACGAAGCTTGGTACGCAGGTACCAAACAGTGTAATCCTGGCCCTATGTTAAAAGATGGGATGGAAATAAACACATCATTGGCTTTAGAATCTGCACAAAAAGATCCATTCTTTGCACCAGGAGAAGTGAAACAAACAGAGGATTGTATTGTAATTGGATAAGAGCTCTAGTATTAAGCCAATTCCCTAGGACGGCATCTCCTGTCATCATCCCTCGCTCAATTATGCAGTCAGAACAAGCCTTGTGTATGGCCAAGAGGTCCCAAGCAAATATGAGCAAAACCGGACGAGATGAAATAAGAACAGGAGGCTATTGATGTTTTTACAAATGAGATGAAGAAAAAACTTGGTAACATATCACTCGACATGACCACTATTCTGGTAGTGGAAGGCAACCTACAGTACTGGATGCAATAGAAAGCTTACATGGGCAACCCCTTTAAACATATGTAACCTTGATTCCACCCAGGACGACGCAAATCCACTTTGTGCCTCCATCTCCACTCCTGACTGAAGACTACTGATGTTTTTTTCTTCTTCGATGATTGGGGGTAATGGGGAGAGCATATATATATGCCGATGGAACTTGTTTCGACGTCTAGATGATTGAACTCTGGACAATAATTAGCTTTGGCCATGAAAAGGTTGGTGAATGACAACTTGCTATGAAGTTGATGTGGTGGCAGTTGTCGGCTAAAGAGGGCGGGAAATCAATGAAGAACAATGATGGCCTACTGAATTGGCAAGCCTTCAGGTCGAGCGGAGGTCGACGAGAGATGTCCTTTCCTCGGTTCAATGCCTTGAACCACGCGACATGAGATCAGCGTCGTTCCTTCCCCCGTTCGAAGTTGGCCCTCGGCGCAGGGCCAGATCGCTCTTTCCCTCTCACGAGCGGCTCACGTCGCGCTATCACGGCGAGAGCAAGAAGGGAAGGCACGACCCTATCCTCCCCCAGAGTATAAACCCCTCCTCCCTCCTCGGCCTCCTCGGCCTCCCTATATATATGATTTTTTGTTGTCGGAACTGAATCGCGGGGGCTGAGGACTGGTCTATCAAAAGCGCTGCAACCACCACCACAGTATCTCTGAATCTGCATACTCAAGAACGGATGATCTGATCGGTACTCGGTGGTGGTGCAGGTCGTTCGTTGCCCAGGTTTGCTGTCTCTTTCGAGGCTATTCAGCTTCAGCAATAACAGCCGCCACACCTTGCCTGAGATCTCAGATCTTATCTCCCCCATTATTTGCGTACTCTCTACCTAATTACTTCGTCGCGCCCCGATCGATTTTCGAAAATAAGAAACCATGTATATGGGGGCCCGTTGTGGCGGGGCGGGTTTATACTCTTGGAGGTAGATAGAGTCGTTCCTTTCCCCTCTGCTCTCCGCGCTCGTCGTGGTGGGTCGACTGGAAGTTTCTTGTCGAGAGGGCACGGGAGTCGGAGAAGGAGCGACATCGAGTTCAGGAGAGTAAGAGGGGCTTGTGTAAAGAATTAGGGCAAAGGGGTCGCCGACTTCGGCCAAGAAAGAAAGAGGGTTCTCGGCCTCAACCTCGACCTACGGACGCAGAACAATCGCCTTCCATTCCGTCTCCGTCTCTTGTCAGTCTTATGCGTAGACATCCAACCGCCCTCTCGCGACGCTCGTAGGATTCTAATTGTTACCTGCAAACCTAGAGGGCAAGAAAGCCGATTCAGCATGGCGAATATCCACCTGGGGCTGCCTGCCAATACCACATTAATTTGGTGGAAGGCCGGTGTTTGGGAAGTGCGAATAGCATCGACAGCATCTCGTCCTCTCCTCGAACCTTGTAGACGACGCAAACCCAGATGAGGGATTGGCCTACTTGCGAACTCCAAATGCAAGCTTGAGTTACTCAATAATTGTTAGCTTACTCGCAACTCTCTTTTTGGCCCCCAAAGTTGATGATTGGGTTTCGAGATTGGTTATACGGAGTACTGATCGAGTTTGGGTTACACAAAAACCCGTACCTCAGTACCAGAAGGCTGACACTCTCAGTACACTGGAAGAGGGGCAAAATACGAGACTTGATGGCTATGAGCATCAAGTATAATTCATTCTACCATTTTCCCTTTTCTTTTCCGTAGATAGTTGTCGTTTTCTCAAGCTATCTACAATAACTCCTTCTGCTGGGCTGTGTAGTTTACGAGAGAAGGTTAGATTTTTTGCAAGTGCAAGAAAATCAAAGCGCGAGGTCTATCTATTTACGGATGCAATCCGATTGCACGGTCTCCCCTCACTATGAGTTGCCAATGGAATGGTCACTATAATTCCATAGTTTGGCTCAACGGCATCATTTTTCAAAACCCCACTCTCATCCAATGTTCAAGCCTCTGTCGGCCAACCCCTTTCCCCCACTTATCCCACCTTTAGCGATAATATATCCCTATTCAGGGGTAATTCCCAAGATATCAGTACCCAGTTATCAATCAGCAAGGCACAAATCGATCTGCAATCGATCGGCCAACCTCTATCACGATAATATCGCTAGATTTCCAGGAAAAGCGGTATCTGCGAGACAAGATGGAGTTAAAGTACAAGGAAGACTTAGCTCCTAGGCAGAGAGTGGAGATATTATCTTCATGGCGTCTCTTTCTTTCTTTGAAGCTTTTATAATTCCATTGTTTTTCCATTGCGTGCCTATCTCAGCTCACCTACCGATCATGGCTTCAAAGGTGATTAGGCGTGTTAGAGAAGCTGCGGTTCTCAAGGGTGATGACGAGAAACACGAACAAACAGATGCATGGAGTAATCGTGATCTTATACCACTTCCTCCGTCGCGTCGCACATGGGGAGCGTTCCATTACTTTGGATACTGGACATTGTCCTCTCTTAATATCTCAACATGGCAAACACCAAATACACTTCTCAGTAAGACAACCCCCCCCCCCAACAATTAGCAAAAGAAAGTTCGTTCAAGCTGACTTGGAACTACAGCTCAGGGACTGTCGGTTGGGCAGTCAATGGCTGTTATCATTATTTCTAGGGCTGTTATCACAATCTTTGCCTGTTTCGTTTCCTGGTGTGGTTTGACCTGGCATATTGGCTTTACAATCCAAAATCGTTTTACATGGGGGTTGAGAGCGAGTTATATTCCGCTCCTTCAGAGGGTCCTTTTGAATTTCATTTGGAATGCCGTCCAATGTTAGTTGCCCGATTTCCCTCAACTCACCAACAATCTCTAACGAGCTTTCTACAGGTTGGAATGGAGGAAAACTCGCAACGTGCAGACCCCACCTCCTCTCGTTTCAAGATGAAAAATGCTGACTTTGACATGATAGCGTTTGCATTACGGCTATCTGGCCTTCATTTGCGAAGCTGCCTAATACTTTGAGCCCAAGTGTTCCAACCACAACCTACGAAATGGTGGGCTTCATCGTATTTTGGATAATCTCTGTCCCATTCCTCTTCATTCGACCGGAATATTTCAAGCGTCCCTTTCAATTCATATCAATTTACTGCGGTTTGGGAATGATATGCATGAGTAACTCCCCCCTTTTTAACATGCTTATCACTAGTGCTTCTCGCTAATGAAATGCAGTGATATGGTCACTTTCGGTGGCCAAAGGAGTCGGTCCTATCTTTACAAAAGGGACCAACATCCCTAGTACCTCGGAATGGAATTCTTCATGGTTGATAATGGCAGGTATAAACCAAGCTATCGGACAAAAAGCTGCCGGAATGACAAATGGAGGTGATTTCTCTCGTTACGCCCGAAGTAAGAAAGATTATATCATCGGTACCATTTCTTGTCTCTTCGTTACCGGGACTTTCGTGAGTTTTGTGGGTTTGGTTACAACAGCTGCCTGTCAAAAGATCTATAATGGGATATATTGGAATCGTAAGTCCGCCTGCGCTCAAGTCGATCTACCCCTCCACAAGACGCTAACGTGGTGGTGTAGCTCCGGATTTACTTATGATAATGATGGATTACGGAGAAGGCTCCTCGGCTGCTCGAGCTGGTGTTTTCTTCCTCGCTTTCGGGTTTGGATTAACTTCCATGTTTGAGAACATTTGTGTGAGTCCCTCACTTCTATTCGTCCAAATCATAAGCTAAAATTTCAACAGGGAAACGCAGTGGCAGGAGGGATCGATCTCTCAGGTCTCTTTCCAAGATACATCGACATCCGTCGCGGTGCTCTGCTAACTTTCTTTGCAGCATGGGTAATTACTTCTCCATTTCCCCTTCTTTCCCTCCAAACTCCTGCTAACACCAACCAAGATCGTCCAACCGTGGCAACTTATCAATCGCGCCGCAACCTTCGTCACAGTCCTGAACTCATTCTCCGTTTTCCTCGCTCCAATAATGGGAGTCATGTGCGCAGATTATTTCCTCATCCGTCATCAAAAGATCAAAATGTCCAACCTCTATCACCCACAAGGCTCAGACTATTGGTACACGGCGGGCATAAATTGGAGGGTTATTCCGGCTTGGATTGCGGGATGGGCTCCGACTATTGGGGGACTCATTGTTAGTGTGCAGAGGAGGACGAACGCCCCCAGAGCGATTTATCAGTTATATTATCTAGCCTTTTTTATTGGTGAGTTTGATTCTTTTTTGCAAGAGGGGGAGGGAAATACTAACTTTGAACTTAGGATTTGCAATTAGTGCTGTGTTGTTTTATGCTTTTACTACTGCTTTCCCTGTCCAGGGAGCGGGGGAGTTTGATGATGTGGATGTTTATGGGACTTTCACTCCGGAAGAAGCAATGAAACTTGGTGTTGCACCTTTGGATACTGTTGAGGGTATTGAAGGGGAAAAGGGGATTTCTCCGATGGTCGAGGAGGTTGGAGTGGGACAGACAGAAACCGTGAAGAAGTGGTTCAGGGGTTGAGAAATGTGGATGAAGTACTTATTTATGGGACACAGAACCTTTATTGTTGGGTGCTTATGAACCAGTTCGTGGTGGAGATATATAATATCAATTGCTCTAGAATATGAGATGTACCGCTACAAGGATACTAGGGCCCTGTCTTCCAGGTGTTTTCATATAACCGCTAATGGCATAGGAGTTATAAGAACTCTCTGTATGAAAATCTCTCAGGAACTTTGTATTCACTTTGATATCCCCTGCTTGGATAGCCACAAGACGCCGCTTTATATGCATGGAGACTTGACCATAACTGAGGTCATGAAAAGTCTCGTGGCTGTTATCTTCCACAAGGCATCTGAAATTACCTTTGATGCCACCCACCTGTTTCCTCATCTAACGCCAAGAAGAGCCCTTTTACTACTATCGAATCCTTTCCTGTTATCGTTTTCCTTGTGTTTATTCACATTACTTCCTTGAAGAAAAATTCAGGAACCACCACTTGAATATTTCTTCCGGGGGATTCGAAAGCGCAGTTTTGCAAGAAGTGTTTTCTAGAATCGTAGCTTTACGAATTGTAAAGAGCTGGACAGTTCGTGACTGTAGTTAACGGAAGAACAGAGATAATTCCCTCTATATTAACCTCATTTGACATACATTATTGCAGATATCGTAATAGGCTTTTTGTGGAATACATGGGCAATACACTCTCAAGCATTTTGGGATTTTTTGCTTTCAAATCGTAGGAGCTTGAATTCGGTTTATTGTCTTAAATTCCTTGAATTACAACAGCCGGGGAAGCGATGTTGGCTTCAACAACTTAATTTCCAGCAGGTATTCACATCCCACTCTCCGATAAACAAAGCAGATAGAACCCGAACTTCCCCAACCAAACCCCTCGCCTAGCCCCATCACCCCACAATTTCTCCGCAATTACAGAATTTCCTCCATAGCCACAAATAACACAAGTCGCTATCACCAAACTAGAGCTTGTCCGCCTAGCCAAGTCAGTTAATGTGTGTAGACCTTGTGGTCACCAACTGTTCCGCGTCACTGAGACTAAAAATCTCCAAAACACCGGGTATTCTCCGCCTGTCTATGGGGCAGGCCGAGTTCTGCTGAATTTTTATAATCTTTTAGGCCTTTTTAAGGGTGGGAAATTTGATGTAACTTTTTAGGCAAAATGAGGTGGTTGATCCACGAAGTGAGAGCCTGTGTTTTTCTCACTTCCTCTTTTATAATTTCGTTGATTCACTTGGATTTACTGTGCATTAACTTGTTATCCTATCAGTTCAGAAATTCTGCCAGACTAAAGTATTCCGATGAAGACTTCAAAAGGGCTACACTTTGATGATATTTTATTGCCTCATCCTGCTTACATGTTATTTTGTTTATTATTCTACATGAATTCTTCAAACTCCACAAGATAGTTCGCAGTGTTAAGAGAGTCAACTTCTTCGAAATGTATAGTTCATCCTTTCACTTTCAAAATACCTGGGCCTCTTAAAAATTTTGCTACACAGCAACATCTAGCCACCGAGAAATGTTTTCAGGGGTAGGAGAACACGATTGCAGTTAATTGGTATCAGTTTGCGCTTCTCAATCATCTTTAAGAAATACCAACGGTGGATATATCAAATGACACAGTTGTGAACCAGACATTTTCAGTGAATAGAATTCCCTACTACATCGAAGCTGCATGCTGGAAGCCAAATCCACTAGGGTCTATACGCGATTCGAAATGCACATAGACTTGTTTGGGGGTTAGTCAACCTTACCTCTAAGAAATGTCTTCATACCACCAAAATTCAATTTTCCCCCTCAACGAGAGGAATGAAAGATTTCGACACCAACCTATCGTTCGACAGCAACTCAAGCCAGCACATAATCCAACAGTCCAATAAGCAAGCTTCGCCAAAAAAGAAAAAAATAATACCCTTCAAAAGTGTCTAGCCACTTTATCTGAGCTCTGAAGTCATCAAGTGGTGAGTGCTATTTCCTACGTTATTGGATTCCATTTATTCACAAGGTAAAAAGTGAGGGTCCCGCCAATAAATTAAACACTCCGTCAATGAAAGGAATATAAACCTCTCCCTTCTATAAGCAAGAACTTCAGCCGAGACTTCTTTTTATGGCCTTAAGTTGTTTACTATAATAATAATGAATACTACCTACGTAGTATATGACTAAACTTTTATCCCAGATTCAAAATGCTTGGCAAAACTCCGCTGTTGTACTATTTCGCTGAAGGTACCGTATGTGGTCTCAAAAATGTTAGAACCGTGATCAGAGATTTTGCCAAACCCGATTCAGTTAAGTTTGATTTTTGATTCACTTGGTGAACTACTCTCAAGACTTCCAAACTCAACTAAATTCGATTATAAATGCCAGTTCTTTCTCCTATAGACCAACTCTCAGGATATCCGCCGGAAGTGGATTTCAAAATCGATAGCAAATTGCACTTCGACGGCAACAACCACGACTCTTATCCCAGGCCATAACTTGTTTCGTCTACTCATAGCTGCAGTAAATAGCCCCTTGATAACATCTCCAACAACTTATTAATCTGACTTTCGGTGTGTGATTTAACATGAGGATAAAGTGCTGAACTACGACTCGATTGCTTGGTCCGTGAGCTGTTTCGCGGGACTCTAGCGGTTACGTGGTTATGGGTACTAACCTTTTATAGTCCTAGGTTGGCGTTTTTCGAGTCTTCTGAGGTTCTCGGTTTGGTAGGATTCTCTTGAGCATTAAGCATCTCTTCCCTTCTGAAGAGAGAACCCAGCGAACCGACTTCCTAGTCCTATTATATCTATTCACTGCAACCTTACACTACCTACGTGGCTACCAAACTGGCACTTTATTTATCTTTCCATTCGCAATTTTGATTCTTATTCACAGGAACACAAAATGAACACGGAATCCAATCATTGGAAGGGAGGAGAACCGGGTACTGGGTTTGGTATTCAAAACACCACAGGTAGATTAAACTACAACTTAAATTTCCTCGAATAAACCTAACATCTGCACTCTGGATCTATTCCTCCACCTAAGCGAGCGGTATAACTCTCTCGACAGTACACAAAGTTTCGACACTAAACAAGTAACCTACCAGAAATATTCCCCTTCCCACAGGAGAGAGTGATTCATACAACCCGATGACTTTCTCATAACCACAAAACTTATACGCCAGCTCCCATCCAAGAGTGTTAAGACTCAAAGGGTTCTCAAAAGTCCAAGCCCCATGAATAGATTTTGATATGGGTTCTCTTTGATACTACAGAAAAAAGTTACATGATCCATCCAACTCCTACTTTATACTCTACGTGACTTGATTGTTTAACAGTACTATTGTCACAAACTCCGACAGCTCCTCCAAACCATCGCATTGCATGCCAGAACCCACCCCTAACTTATCAAGATAAAAATCAAAGAATCAAATTTTCAAAGCTAGAACTTTCAGAAAATATCACTTGTCCATTTAATAACCCTCCCCCAAATTGATAAGACTCTCTTCAGCGTCCTTTATCTCAGTCCACGAGATATTCTCAGGAACCATGCTATAACCCAGAAGCCCTACGATACTCGAGAACTCGAGTTTCTAAATCTTCCACACCTTCTCGTATAACGTGGGTCACCAAGAGGAAGAACCAAATCCCTTACACAAAGTAAGTGCATAAAGTCTTGCAAACCCTATATCCTTGATATAAAAGAAGTATCAAGCACCACTCAGAAGACCATCATACACGACAGAAAAATTTATGGTGCAGTGCACGTTGTGGATGGCCACCATGGATGGCATTGAGCGGCGAAAAGAAGTTTGAAAAGAAGTTTAACCATCCTGAACCACACAGCCAAATTCCTTCTTGTACACACAGAGAAGCTTTTGTTTCCCATCCAAATGCGTCCTCTCTTAAAAGTGCCATGGAAATTCGACCACAACCCCCCTTCCCCTCCCCTCAAACGCTGGCATACAGACAGAGAGACCACTGCACGCCAAAAAAAAAAACAAAAAAAAAAAGAACTTCGCATCCTCCTTCCCATAAAGACCCTTGGGCTAATTTTACAGAAGGACTCCGATTCCCCTTCCACTCCACCATGTAGTCGGCAAGGTCCCTTTCCAAATGCATCTACGCCCAGCCTACTTCCTACTAGCGCTCCCTCTACAGAACAGCTCCCCTCCCCACCCCGACACCGTTTACTTGTGGGGAACCATGGCATCACACACCTAGAAGACACTTTTCAGAAAACATTAACTCTCGTATTCTCATATTCATCTACGACTTATAGCAACTATGAACTAGCAACTATCCACTGCCTACAAACTAACGACTAGTAGCTACGAGCCATGAACTAGCGACTGTCAATGTCGTACTGTGGGCCACTCGCGACCAGTTCTATAATACTCATCTTTGAACAAACAAAAACGTACGCCTACGCCAAAGCAAACACTGCCCCTCCCAAACGCTAAAGCAATTCATATACCACACTGTGACCTCTACAAATACCACAAAACCGCAGAGGAAGAAGGAAGGAAAACAAGAAGGTCGAAGAGAATGTATGTCAAAGAAACACAAAATCCACAACAATTCCGCAAAACAAGGAAAGAAGCAAAGTAGCGGAATTGTAGTCCCCGATTCCCATCAGGAGGAATTCCATTCAAGAACTTTCCCAGTTTCCAAAGCCAGGAGTAGGGGGCAGAGAAAGCAGAGTGAGAGAAGCGCCGAAGAGAAAAGATCAAAAATCAAACTCAATCAGAACTAGCACTAAGATCAAAACTCTTATCCCACATACTCCTCAGCACAGCACTCAACCCATCATCCCCCTCCCCCCCACTCAACCCATCCAAACTCGCCTCCCCATCCCCCTCAAAACTCCCATGCACCGTCGTCCCCCGACTACTCGCTCCCCCATTCCTTACGTCCTTCATACTCTGACTCAATCCATACCTTCCCACACTCCCATTCCCGCCATCGCTCTTTCGCGAACTGTGCGAGGATTGCGGTGGTATTCTTCTGTATTTCTCCGCGCCAGGAAGTTGATTTAATCGCTTCAGCGCCAGACCAATGGGATCTTGATGGCGTCGAACAACGAGGTATTCAAGACCCGTTCGTTCGAGTTGGAGCTTGATACGGGGGTCCTTTCCATCGTAGCCGGCGCCTACCAGAGAGGTGCTACCGAATCCACCATGTACGGCTCCCATACCATTTATACCCACGCCAGCCGCCAACTGCGCAGGTTCGATATTCGAACTCGCGCGCTGGAGCCATAATTTCTGCTGGGTTCGCGATTGTTGCGGGGGATTGTAAGCGTGTGTCGTAGAGGATTTTCGGGATCGAGGGAGGAGTGCGCTATCGGATTCTTCATCTGTTTCGCGGGCGGAGGAATCATGACGTGTGAGGTTTCCCATCGATTGCGCGCGTTTTACTTCTTCGCGCTTCGAGAGGGTGTGTTGTTGGAGATAGGGCGAGTTGTCGCTGGGTGTTCCAGAGCCCGCGACGAATCGTGAGACCACATCTTCCTTGCTGCCTACTTGCGGTGTGCCATTCGATGTAGAGGGTGTATTCTTACTCGGGGAGTCCGGGGAATGCGACGAGGTAGAGGGCAACGCGGTCGCGAGGGACATCTTCGCTGTGGTGGTGGTATGCGATGGGGTTCTTTGAAGTAGTCGTTCGGTAATGATTTTCGCATCTGCGTTATGGTTACGCGATCCATTTGCAGGCGGAGGAGCCTCCTGTCTCACAGGCGATTGAGGGCGACTCGGGCGAGGAGAGGATGCGTGTGAGTTGTTTGCGCTCAGCTTCGCGGAAGAAGGGCCGCTGCGAGAGGGCGCTCTCGACAAGGCGGGTGACGCAGAGCTGCTTGCTTCTTCCCAGGCACCGTCGTCTTGATCGCCAATCTCGAAATGGACGGCCGAGGTCGGTGGTCTCTTATCCTCCTTCCTTTCCTTTTCCTTGCCGCCGTTGGAATTCGATGACTTGGGTCTCTTGGTCACCTCGGCCGTCGAACGATTGCGCTTTAGACTGACATGGCTGGTATTCTTTCTGAGATTGGTCGCTGAGGAGTTCTTCTTACTCTGCAGATCCGTGTGCGACCCGTCATGGCCATGCGCCGCCGACTTGTTCAGCTTATGTAGCGCTTTACTGGAGGGCACCCGGGTGTGTATGCGATTACTGCTGTGGACGACGTGTTTCGATGCCTTTGGCTTGTTCGTGGTCTGTGGTGGAGGACTGATGGCGCTGGCATTGAGATCGATCTGGGAAGTCGGTTTATGGTTGGAGAAGTTGTTGGGGCGATGCGCCCCTTGTGATGGGAGGTATTCTGATGGCATGCTTGCAGATATGTCTCCCGCAATTGCAATTGATGGTGTGGTTGCTTTTTCGGTTCTTTCCTGAGCAAGACAACAGGTGCACTAGTGACGATGGTGCGCTGGCGGGCCGAAATGCGGGAGCCTCCTCGGAAGGATATATCCACAATGGAAAAGCTTGGTGTCAGGAGGTACGATTCCTTTATAAAGTGCTGTTATTCACCTTTGAACTGATTCACGTTTGGGCATCTGCAATTGGGCGACTCCGATCTATTTCACATTCACATGTCAACTCTTCTTTCAACCATTCATTTGACGAGAGAGTTCTTTTATCACCATTGATTCACATGGGACAAGAGTAGTAGACTTTTAAATGTTTTTGGCTCATTTATCAAAGTATGCAGTATGCTGACAGATAATGTACAGCTTAAAGGTAGCCACAAGATGGTAACGCCATGCAATTTATCATTGCTCCCTCCCAACCCAAGGAATAACCACAAAGGAAACGCTTCATTAATCAAACCTTGACTTGTGGACCAGCGGCGATAACCTCAGGAGTGGCCTCATCAGAGTACTTCTTGAAGTTCTCAACGAAAAGTCCTCCAAGCTTCGTAACCTCGTTTCGGAAACTCTCGTCCCCGGCAGTCCAGGCGTTTCTTGGATTCAGTAGTTCCGATGGAACGCCGGTGCAAGTTTTTGGTACTGCGAGGTTGAATGTCTCGTATGTCTCGTACTCGACCTTTGCAAGCTCGCCAGCGTGGATCGAGTCAAGGATAGCACGGGTATATTTCAATGGACAACGCTTGCCACCAGTAGCAGCACCGGCTCCAACCCATCCAGTGTTCAACAACCAAGCGTTAGCCTGGTGCTTTTCAATCTTCTCAGCCAACATCTTAGCATATCGCATAGGATGAAGAGCCAAGAAAGGTTGTGCGAAACACGACGAGAATGTAGCTTGTGGCTCTGTGACACCATCTTCCGTACCGGCCATCTTTGAGGTATAACCAGAAATGAAATGGAACATGGTTTGCGCCGAGTCGAGCTTCGAGATGGGTGGGAGAACACCACGAGCATCGCAGGTGAGTAGGATGATGTTGGTTGGGTGGTTTTCCGACAAGCAAGGAATCTTGGCGTTGTCAATATACTCGATAGGATAAGCACATCTGGTGTTTTCGGTGAGAGTGGTATCATCATAGTCAACAAGACGAGTTTCGGGACTGAAGACGACATTCTCCAAGACCGATCCAAACTTGATGGCGTTGAAGATATCTGGCTCCTTTTCGCCCGAGAGACCGACACACTTGGCATAACATCCTCCCTCGATGTTGAAAATACCGGTATCACTCCAGCAGTGCTCATCGTCACCGATTAACATACGTTGTGGATCAGCTGAAAGAGTGGTCTTGCCGGTTCCAGAGAGACCAAAGAAAACAGTGACATCGCCATTCTTACCCTCATTGGCCGAGGAGTGAAGAGTGAGGACGTTGTGCTTGACGGGCATCTCGTAGAAGAGAACTGTGAAAATACCCTTCTTCATCTCTCCGGCGTACTCGGTACCCAAAATGACCATCTCCTTGTCGGCAAAGTTGAGAGCAACGGAAGTTCCGGATGTCATACCTTCGGTATATCTGTTTGCTGGGAAGGAACCGGCATTGTAGATGGTGTAATCTGGGTGGAAATGCTCGAGTTCACTTCGATCAGGGCGGATGAGCATGTTGCGCATGAAAAGAGCGTGATAGGCACGAGCACACACGACTCGGACTTTGATGCGGTATTTTGGGTCCCATCCTGCGAAACCGTCGACGACGTAGATACGATTTCTTGTGTTTAGGTAGTCGATGGCACGTTCTCGGTTGATCTTCCAGACCTATTGAATAAATAATTAGCAACTTTATCATTTTTGGGGTTGATGTTGTCGTTCAACATTGCACGTGAGAAGAAAGATGCCGAGACAAAAATGACATAATGGCGCATGGAACCTGACCCCTCTGCAAGATTGCGGGGTATTCGGGGTTTTCAGGTGTAAAATTTGCCACAGTTGAGCAATCTGAGATGAGAGATTTTTGCTAGTCGCGGGGGGAGAAATTGGTTGAAATGAAATAGATGGCAGAACACAAAAAAGCGAGTTGCGATGTTGCGACGGATGCACTGCTGGAATATGGGGAAATTTGCCGGCGCCGGATGCGTTTTTGCTGCTCGTAAAAACATTGCCGTGGCAAGCCGAACATGGGATTTAGGACTTACATCGGGTGACATGGGTTTGTTGACAGGACTGAACGCATGTTAGTGATGTGAATGAGGTGACAAGGGGATTTTGACATTGACTTACCCCCACCAGATGTCATTTTCTGAGCTAGGTTCCTTGACAATACGTTTATCTAACGGCGAACGACCAGTCTTTGCTCCTGAGTATGCGGTGAGGGCACCGGTCGAGGTCATGGCCGAACCAGTTTCGTAGACGAGAGCATCTTCGTAGAGGGCTGCGACACTTGGGTTGGGGACCTGTGAGGGAATGGATGTGAGCAGATGTCGATAAGTAGAGCCGGGAAGAGGCAACGAGGAAGTGCGGTCTGCGAGTGTTTCCTTACAATAGCTACACGATCATAGTCGATATGTGCCTTCTCGTGGAGTTCCTCCTCGAGTTCTGTGTGTTCCTTGACCGGTCTATAGTTGTGTTAGGAAGCAGTTTAGGAAAGATGCCGACGAGGTCGACGGCGTGGGAACAACGTACTGGACTCCTCCCGGGTGGAGGGCGGTCTTGTTGACGGTATTAATGGTAACCATGTTTCTGAGTGAGGTAGAGTGGAAGTTGGAGGTGCGAGCTGCGAGAAGTTTGGACTTGGGACCGATTTGACGAGGATCGGAATATGGAGAGGAAGTTCTCTCGACGGGGTCGACGTTGTTATTTAAAGAGCTGGGCATGTTCACGAGGGAGCTGAAGCTTCGGCTGTGACTATGGCAATGTGGACTCGCACGGGTAGTATGCTTGCACCTTAGGGCATGGAAAGGCATCGGTGGAGTAGGACGAGGTGGATGTCTAGCATTAAACGGTGCCGAGGAAGTGAATGCGGAGGGAAAGGCATTCCTGTTAGGGTTCAGCAGCCAATGAGGGCCTAGTTCCCGTTAGCTAGCGCCACTCAATCCCTACTTCAGCCCCCTTTGGGCGAGAAGGAGAGCAAGCGGAGAGCAACCTTTCGAAAACGGACCGGCGCGAAGAGGAAATGCCATCGGAGCAATGCGGAAGTGAGGGCCGCTTCAGCAGCAATGCAACCCTTTTAATCCCGTCAATTTCATGGTTGACGACGAAAGCTGCGAAGGCTCACGATCCTGCCCCGCATGAACGGAAGCGGGCAGAGGCTCAAGTTGATGGAGCGTACGAGGCCAGCAGAAGACCAGTGTAGAATCACCTAGACTCCAGAAGAACGGCGTCGGTTGCTGGAGTTTGAACTAGTTTGGACTAGTTTGGACTAGTTTGGATTAGTTTGAACAGTTTCAACAGTTTCAACTAGTAGAGGACAAAGGCGAATCCAAGGGAGGTTAGTCAACCTTCCCAGCAGATAGGTCGTTGTAGGTCGTTGTAGGTCGTTGTAGGTCGTAGTAGGTCGTTGTAGGTCGAGGTCGTGCATCACATGGGAGGAGCCGCCTCGCACCACGTCAAGAACCACCAGTCCTCGCACCCTGCAACAATTAATCCGGCCAGGCACTGCAGCGGCTGTGATACCGATCAGGCTGCGATTCAACCGCCAAGCAAGGCACTCTAGAAGGGGCCACCAGGCTGGAAAGGCTGGAAAGGCTGGAAAGTGCGCTGGCCGGGTGTCTGGAACAGGCATGGAAGAGGCGCAAACACCTTATCGACAGCAGTACAACACTGGCATCACGCGAGCAACGGCTGCTGATGCTATCAATTCGATGCTATCAATTCGATGCTCACCTTTCATCTTCGCCCAGCAATGAGGCAACTGCGCTGGTGACAGACGTTGCCGGCCGCGTTCTGTGCGCCCAGCCATGGTGGACCATGGTGAGACAATGGGATGATGGGATGATGGGATGAAAAGGGCCTGCGGTCGTAGTTCTTGCGCCTGTAGTTCTTGCGCCTGCAGTTCTTGCGCCTGTCGCGAAGGGGAGATCGATTCCACACCGGCGGTGTCGACTCAACATCGACTCCGGGAAGCCAGCTGCAAAGACACATGCACATGGCCCTGAGCCCTGAGGTGGCCACCAACCAATCAGAGTGCCTCTAATGAAATCTTGGAAGACTCTTCCGAGATGTTCCCCTCGTCCCCGCACTTCTACCCGGCCTGCAGGCTGAGCCCCCGCCATGGGCAGCATCAACCAATGCCCAAATGCTTCAGGAACAACAAACTCGGGTCGACTCTGGACGAATGATTCAGTTCTCGACTCAACTCACCTGCGAAATCAAAGCCTCTCTTCGTATTAGATTATTGGCGCTTGTCCAAAAAGCCCTCGCGGTCCAAGTTGAGGCATCGTGGAGGCTTCACCTTACTTCCGGCGAGTCAATTTCCAGAGATGCTCATCTAGTACGAAAACATCCCGCGTCATTTTTTTATTAAGAAAATATCTCGTATCAGAGACCATTGAGGCTTTATGGAATTCTGGATGATAGGCTGGGACGTTGGTATCCTTGCGGGAATATGTAACCGCTCATTTGATAGGAATACTTTCGTCATCTTTGTCAACTGTGGTGTGGAAGTTTCCACTTGAAGTGTAACCCCACGGGAAAGACTTTTTCCCATGGCCCATCTTCGGGGACATCACATCCCCACGGACGCTGCCAAGGCGAGTCACGTTTCTCGCCTTGAAATGGTAGCAGGGGTCTACTACTACCGGCACAACAGCTTGACGAGCCAACTCAACTCTCCAAAACAACTCTCTCTCCTTCCCAGCATTCCGTCTCTAACATCACAGGCTCCTCCCCAACCAATCTTCCATACCTCTGACTCATAACCCTACACCTCTATGTCTTTTTCTGTCACTTTACACTTTTTGACCGCGTACCCAAGTCACGAGTAGCCCATTCGTTGTCATTTACGTAACTCCCATCCGAGCTTTTTCTATTTCCAATGAGGAACATGGAAAAAGAATAATTTCATGCGAACACATGATACCGTTTCCAATACAAAGTCTCGTTTCTTCATTTCCGATATAGGGATTTGGGGTTCGGTGGTTGTGGATGTTCCCCGGATTCCTGGGTCGTGCTTGGCTGGTGTTTGAAATGCTGGGGCAGTCACTTGACGAGATAACTTGGCCTGCCAATTCCCTGGAATTACTTTCGATAATTGATTACGAATTGCGGAATCTAGCCATGCGAAATAGGAGTTTGACGTAGCATTGAAATTTCCAATGAGTCTTGAAAGTTAACTACCTTTCACCGCTCCACGCAAATTTTGTTGTTGGCTTTGCTTGACTCGGGAACGGTGTGTCTTCGGAATCCAGAGCCGTGCAGCGGCATGTGGACCTACGGTTCCCGTCGTCCTCGACCGGCAATGTGGAGAGATGGAGGCATATATTTCTGGGTCTGGGATTTGGTTTCCGACAGTAAATATTATCTTTCAAGTGAAAGTAGGAACTTGCTGTTTATTTCAGAGTTTTTGTTCTGCCGGCTTACTGTACCAAGTACTTGTACATTTTCTACACGAGATAAGATGTCTGAATGTCATCATCACACGTTTATCTCACTTCCCGCATGAAATCACTGCAGTGAAGAGAATTCATCACATTGGGATGCAACCATGCAGTATTTTTCTTAAAACCGACTTCTTTCTTTTCATGATGTTTCTTGGATTTTCGGATCCTTTCAAGTACCTCCTACCACTTTTGATACTGGATGCTACACCGAGATGCCAAATGGGTGACATCGAATGCATGTCTGCATTTTAGTCATCGAAGACATCTTGAAGATCCATTTTCAGTTGCGTGTAATCACAATCACATGCTGAGCTTGTCGGTGCATTTCGCAGTCATTTTGCTGCTTTTGGTGCGTTTGGATTACGAGGGCGGTTTCATATCAATTATCTTTCTTCTGATTCCAAATTATCTTCATGCTATTGGGGTCGCTATGAATTTGCATTTGAGTCTCATTTCCTGTAATAGTAATACTGTGCGTCGTTTTAAACTTTGAAGATCGTCAAATGAAGATCTTGACTCCTTGAACTTCGTAAATTTGTATTCATAGTTCCCCAAAAGAGCGGTCTTATCATCTCAAAACGAGCCGCAACCTCGTCATTTCGTTACAACGCATCAAAAAGAATTAGCTGAGAAGCCCCCAAAGCAGCACACTGCATGCCCCCATCTCCCACCCTATTGGTCCACCCCCCTCTCTTCCAACAAATCAGACCACGATATGAGATTCAACCCCTCCCTCGGCATGAACCATATGCAGTCAGCCCTACAGAGAGAACCTGACAGCCTGTCAAGAAACAACGGGGAACACTTCCACCTATCCACCCCAACCTTTCGGGTCGTACAATCACTCAGTGAAAGGACCACGCTGTACACTCTGATACGCTACCGAGCCAGGCATCCATCACCCCCACAGATACGATGCCTGTTAACCGCTGAGGATTCAGGCCCGACCCCTTCCCTCTCACCCTCCCTCCTTCCTCTTTTCTCTCTTCAAATATGAATTGAAACTTGGGGGCTTTCCTTAAAGATTACGACGCACGAATACGCTTCTCCTCTATACTTTACTTGAGAATACGCGTCGCGTTTCTCTGTTCGGCGTCTAACGTACTGATCTTGGCTTTTGGGGGTGTGGTCTTGAAATCGGTCGCCGTCGAGGGGAGACAAGTCAGGTGAGGAGTCTCGAGATTGGGATTGGATTTCCTTCTCCGCTTCAAATAGGTGGTTCGTTTCGAAGTTTAATTATTGACTCACCTCGAAGGCCTACAAGAACGATTCTCATTCCTCGATCTCAAATTCCTTCATCGGGGTCCGCAAAATATCAATCAAAACCCTAACCACCACTACGAACACGTCAAAATGAATCCACCAACTCAACCCCGCGCACCACTCTCAATCACAACCTCCTCCCCACCACAATCTCAATCCTCCACTTCCTCAACACAATCCACATACACAAACAACTTCCCCCCCTCCCCCTCAACATACTCCCCCTCCCCAATATCCTCAACCTACTCCCCCCTCATCCCAGGCCAACACCGGCCCATCGCCTCCCAACGTCGAGCAACAGAACCACAACCACCAAAATCCGCTACCTCATCTTTCTCCGCCTCGCCATCTAGTCCTTTACGCTTCTTCTCACGACATGGGAGTACAGGTAGTCCGACGAGGATGAATTCCGGTATGGGAGGAAGTGGTGGGGTGACAAACGAGAAGATGAAGAGACTGAGTGAAGGGAGTAGGAGGTATAGTGGGGAAAAGGTTAATGTGCATACGGAGTGTGGGAGGCATAGTGATGAGTGGCTTTTTGGACCTATGAAGGGGGCTTTTCGGAGGGTTTTAGAGAGGGGGGAGAGTAGGGGGGAGAGGGAACGTGAGAGGGAGAGGGAGAGAGAGACGAAGGGGAAGGGGAGGGAGTAGTGCCTTTAACCTATACTGGTAAAGGGTAGTCAAGAGGGTTTAAGTGAGGTGATGGGTGTGGAGTGATGCTGGGTGATGCTGGGTGATGCTGGGTGATTCTGGGTGATGCTAGGTGATTCTGGGTGATGCTAGGTGATGAGAGGTGATGGGATATGTTTAATGAGGTTATGACTCTTTGGGATTTTGGGTTTGGGACTGGGACTCGGTGGAAAAGCACTTCTTGGGATTCCTTTATTTCTTTTTCTGCTTTCTATTTTCTTCTTGTTCTCTTCTTGCTTTTCGGCCTGCCATCTTTTGCATCTCATTTCCCTTTCCTGTTTGCGTCTCTTTTTGTTACCAGCGTTCGTCACGAAGTCAATTGGATGTTGAGCCGGATGATGATTTGGATATGCACCTTTGGATGGACATTTTAAATGATACCCTAATTTCCCTACTTTTCTCTTTCTTTCTGTAGATAGTTTAATACCACACCTCAACCTTTCCATGATTCTTTTCTCTCCTCCGTCTGTCTAGAAATGATGCAGTTTCAGCAAATCTGTCAAAGCGCGTTCAAAAGAAAGAATAAGGTCTTGCGGTGAAGTCGGAAGACCCCAAAGAAGAGAGACGAGTGGAGAGCTAGAGTTTTTTTTGGCACTTCTTCTCGCAAGATGGAAGGATACAGGGGATCGGTGATAAGAGATGATTCGACAGTAAGAAATACTATCTTAGGGGTTTAGCTTCTTGACTTGAGTTTTTCTACTCTGTCCATGGGGGTTCAGATAAGGGAGAAATGGCAGGACTTGACGATGAGTATGATCTTCTCAGTGTCGTAATCGGCGTCTCCGCGCTACGCTTCGAGGTAGTTTTGTTTTACCATTTTGCAGCTTCCTGGTTAGTATTATTACTGGACTACTACTTGTTTATGGGTTTCTTCCTAGCGATTTTGAAAAGACTACAATACCTCAAAGTCATGCTACTTTTCTCCTACACTTACAGCGAGTAAGCTGGTCTTTTTTGAGATGTAAGATTTTCAGCAAGAATTATCTTCCCTCGGTACATCGGCACATTCAATATACATACCTTGGACTTCTACCTCCGCTTACTTTAAACTCTAGTGAGGAGATTATTGATTGCCTGTGAAAATAGAGTGCTTGTTTATAATTCACTCTAGCTTTTCTTTTCCCTTAAGAAACAAACGTGGTGAAGAAAATCAGTAAATCGACAACAAGAAATGATTCGAAAGCAACAACCTCTTTTGGGTTTTGGCGTATATGTTCCACTCATGCTCCAAGTACAAAATACTCTATATTTTGAATTGATGCTCGAGATTCGCGGCTCTCTCCCCCCAAACTCTAGTTTTGGCCTGAATCTAAACCCACCTAACCCAGATTTTTATTTTGTGATACCCGCTCCGAATCTTTCTTTGGCGGGTGCGAAGTTGAACCCTTATTTATCCTTAGAAGTTCTTTAAGGCATGCCATACCCACAGACTGTGACACCCTTCGAGTTTTGTAGATAGTTAGTACAGCACCTTAATTGACCCCCTTTCGACAATTTTCTCTTTCTCTTGGTTTGTCTAGGGTAATAGGTTCAACACCACTGTGTCTTTGTTTTCCGAAATGTGGTATCTAGTGAAGCTTGTCTCGAGAACAGCACTTCTCCTCTGACTTCTAGAAGAATATCGACTAGCCTCATAATTTTCTTCGACAAAGTAGGCTACTTTCACATATATGGGAATTATTTACTCAAACTTCTCGCAGGTTCAAACAAATCATAGAAACTAAATTCAATACTTTCGATCCACTTAAGGTGCTCCGTAGACGTACTGGGGCTCTCCAGGACTCGAAAGTGCTTCAATTTTGACAAGTCATTGGTGACCACAATCTTCACCGGGACCCAAATCATAAATTTCGCTAGAGGGGTTTCGTTTAATTGTCTTAGGGGGTGGTAGGAGTTTTGACTATGTTGGCGGTGTTGACAGGAACAGCCGCGATGGGGAATATTGCTAAAAATGACATCAAGAGAAGTTTCGACAATAAGAAAATGTTCTAGGTTTTTGTTGTGGGAAGTTGTTTGGGTTTAGGGTGGGGCATAGGTGTTGAGGAGCCTGTGGATGTTTGCTTTTTGTTTATCTTGAAAATTATTGAAGGCCTCACAGCATATATAATTCGAGAAACTCTCCATCTTTCATGTTGAGCCGAAAATCGCTCTTGGAAAAACTCTCAGTTCAGTCCTCGCTTTTCATCTTTGGGATCCTCGGATAGGCTCAGATCCGGTGTTCTCTTTGTTGAGGCACGTTTCGATTTTTCTTCTTCCTCAAAAGCTGAGGGGGACTTTTGCTCTAATATCTTCTGAATTATCTATACGGGTTACGAAATGAGATTCAACATGTAGGAACTCAAAAAGTAAAGTGCAACAATACTAGTATGGTGTCTCTCGCTCATATCACACCACCTCATACTTGGTTGTTGTTCTAAACTTCATAAACTTCACTCTTACATCTTTCAATTCTAGTTAATTATAGTCTTCTCATCTCTTGGCCATTTCTCGTTGCTTATATATTTTCAAAGCAAGATGGCTTAGACGAAACCCCCTAGAAAATAGTTATCCATGAGACAAGAACTTGCAAACAAGAACCTTGGGCTAAGCATACTTCCCTGAGAATCAATTTCGCAGACAATAACTATCACTCTCGTGGCGACTTCCGGCATGAGTTCGCCAATGTTTTACAGAGATGTATGAAGATGTTATCTTTTCTTTGAACAACCATAGCATGGGATCGCAAACAGTGTTATCGCTTTGAGAATTGGGAGCTCTGAAGGCTGAAACTATTATCGTGGGTGGACCTTGTAGAAACCCTCGATTCTTGAAATACAAATTAGGGTTGTATGCTCCCTCTCCTTAATGAAGGAGAAGAATGTTTAAGACGAGAGCTCTGATCTCGAATCATGAGCTGCTGTCGAGTTCTACTCCTCTCACTTCCGAAAGAAGGGCTTCGCTTCATAACCTTCGTCTCTCTTGTATATTGCATTCATAACGCTTCCTTAGGTCGTTGTTTATATGATGATCTATAGTTTACCCACTCTTCTTAGTTAGCAGTTAATTCCATTCCTTGGTAGCAATGAATACCTGGTTTCTATGGCGAAATGGTGTATTATATATAAGTATCGTTATGCTAGTTTGAGATGACGAAGAGGGAAAATCTGGGAATTAGACCGAAGGAGGGTCGGAGTAAGTTTACTGTGTTTTAAGATAGTTTCTACAGGAAATTTTGTGAGGTTAGGCTTGAGAAAAACAAGGAAGACAGGAATCATAGAGCAAAGGCGCGCCATGGTTTTGGGGCTTCGACCAGAGTATATTTCAAAATGGCGTGCATTTGGGTGAAATATGGGTGCGTTGCGGAGCTGATAATATGATAGGATTAAGCCAAGCTGGAAGAGCAATGAATTTCAATATTTAATAGAGTAGTTCAGGTTGGCGATATTGGACTTGAGTTGGAGTGGATTTTTGCATGTCTTAAATTTGTCCCATCTTGACTGATACGTATAAGTGAACTGGTGCAAGAAACTTCCGCAATCATACACCTTAGAGGCTGCGGCCGAAGGATCCTCTATTGAGGATATCTTCTTGAAGACTCTTTAGTTGCGTTGAAGCCAATATATGAGAGAGAAAACCTTTTGAGATGATGGAACTATTCTGATGAATTTCTTGATTTATATTAGCTAGTTTGTGTGTTGGGTATTAGCTAGTGTCGAATTATCTGGTGTTATCGAAAGTCTTTGTTGGGTTTGTTGAACATGAGATTCAAAGAATTAGATCCATAGAAAGTCTTAGTATACACCTCTCAGATGACGGTCTCCATGGTGAGAGATTAAGTCTATTTGTGGTCAGCTAGGCGCAAGATGCTCATTTTGCGAGGTCCTTTGGGATCTAGGAGTTCGTCAAGTGCCTGACAGATTACCCCAGCAGAGAGCAGTGATTAGGATTCTGAAATTTGGCAATATGACCAAGCTGTTCGTTGAGTGGGGATGCCGAATAGGCTCAAGATAAGTAGTATACTCAAGTTATCTCCACATTCTACCCATATCTTGGAACGAAGCTGTGCAGACCATGCCAGTGACAGAGGCGCTGTCCCGTGACATCCTACCTACACAAAGCAAAACATGTTACCGTCCCGACGACTGCCAGACGCCAACTGAACCTCCCCTATTTAAACTTTACAAATTCCTTGCTTCCATGACCTCACATTCCTCTCTATTCTACCACTTCGCCTTCTTTCACTTTGTTCATCATTCATTATACAGCTCAGATTCTGACTCTACCTTTATAAGAAGGTGAAGTTTCGAAGTTATACATTTTAAGGTACTTTGAAGCACCAAAGGTGAGGAAGATCAGCACTCAGAAATTATTAAAAAGAGCGAGGTCCGAGGTCCTAAAAAATACAAATACTTGTACCTTAGAGGACACGGAACTAAAATGAGTTCCCAAGTATCAAAATCAGAGGTAGATAAGAGTGTTGAATTTCATGTAGCTGAGCTGAATCATGATATACCCCGGAATTCAAACTGACTATTCGGCATAACGAAATTGTAATGAGGAAATTTCGTTGAGAAAAAGACAGCCCGGATAAGAGGTGAAATTACTGGACTAACTACTACTGTTGCACTGATGGCAAGAGCTCCGAATATAAGGGGCTGCGACAGACATAACAAAACCCTCGCAGCCTCGCAGTAGATGGGCTAAAACAACTGAGAGCCCGCTTGAAAAACATCAGAGCCTCATCGGAATTTCAAAGTTTCAGAGGTTGACTTTCTCTTTAGAACACTAAGTTCACTTTTCTTCCCGCAAGACTGAAAGTTCTTAGAGCCATCTCACCTCCTGCTACAAAACAAGGCTCTCTCAAGATAGTAAGCTCATTTACATACCATAAGTATTCCACATCGCAATCCTACACTGTACTTGTAATTTTTGAAATCGACAGTGAATTGAGTTTCGAAAGCAATGTCTCTATGCTCTTTTAGAATAAACTCCGAACCCTGGTAGAAACACGTAGCTAGAACCTAATTGGATCTAGAATTCCCCACGCCCAAGACGAGGAGCCGATCCTGGAAGTTTCTTATTTCCACGTTACGTCTTCTGCTTCTTCAAGTTCAAGTTGTTTGTCGCAAACTTGGGTCGAATAGCAAATTGAAACTTTGCTTTAAAAACTTTCTCTGATGCTGACTTGCCCTTCGAAATTCTACAAAAGATCAACGTTGTCTCTAAAAGAGAAAGAAAGGTAGGTGGAAGAGCCCAAGGATAGTGGTTCGTTTCCGACAAACCTTTTAATTTCGTACTCCATCTTCTCTTCTTTCGTAAACCTCACAGCTCGGTTACGCTTTTCTTAAGAACCTTTATTTTGAACACCTAGGGTAGTGAAAAATATCATGATTTCAGAAGCAAATAAAAGCACGGAGGAAAATGACAAGATACTCGAGAAAACCACCAATCAACTTTCCAGTACACCCCCCAGAAGTGCCACGAGCACCATAGCAACCACTCACACACCGGTCTAGCGCTCAATTTAAATTGCTGAACTCAAAGATTGAACAATGACCAATACCTGCTGTAGAACTGGCCAACCATGCATTTTCTCCTCTTTCCGTTTTCCCGCCGTGATGGGTGAACCCAACGAACCTTTCTAGGTTTTCAGAAACAACAGAAACCTGTAGAGACAAACCGATCTACCTCTTAAGCCGTTCCATTCATGAACCATCAAACAAGCATACTTGCTGTCGATTTCCCCTCCACTCTTGAAACCCGACCCCCAATTCAACAAGGAAATCCACCACTTCTTTCGTGCACGAAAGCTTCCTCGTACTGACTGCTATTGCCAAATATCTTACATCGCGGCTAATGTTTCCGCAAAAATTGGTGTGGGTGTTGTTGATGTCTTGGGAATCTACGAAACATTGCACCAAGATTTGTCACTGCAGGACCAGAGACTCCCTCATCTCTAAGGCTTCTTAAAAGGAACTACTGCAAATTCATTTTCAGTTCCCCCTCCACAACTAAGACCATCTTGAAAGCCTAGTTCGATGTATGGGAAAAATGTGTTGCTTATCTCATCTCATATTAAATCACACGGCCCAAAGTACCCAAGTATTTACATCAGCAGCCTGTAATCTCACTAGAAATACGGTTGTAGATTAACAACACAGAAGTCTCATAAGAGTAATCCTACAAAATCGGCATAAAAGAGGAAAGCCTTACAGCATGTGAAAACAAACAGAGGAAGATCAAGAAACAAGTTTTACCTCCATTAATGATACAGTCACTAGCGACCGCGCTAATGGAAGAGAGGACCCCCGTCTAGCCCGATGTCTGACAACGACAGAAGAAAATTTGCTGAAGTAGGAGTACTCGACTTTGCTAGGTAGGAAAACAGAGCTAGGAGAGAGTAAACTAGCGAGGTTGGTAATTCAATACAAGGTACTGAGAGAGAAATAGAAAGTGGCATACGAAGAAATGTAGCCCAAATAAGTCGTCCAAGTGAGGGTAAATGCATTGATTTCAACTCAAACCCAAGTCACGATTCACAAGAAAAAACTCAAGTCAATCAAGATCACTTCAGTCATCTTCCTAATTCACATATGTACAGCGAAAAGATACTGATAATCCCCCCTCCTCCCTCCACTCCTATACCCTCCCTTCCCCCCAGTTGAGCCACACAAACACACAATCTTCAGCCAACCAGCCAGCTTTTCTACATGGGTAACATTTGGAAATCTCTCCGTCACAACACAAACCTCATCAAGGACCAATATGATGATGGGTTAGAAAACAAAGAAAAACAGACGCCAATATAAATGCACTCCCTAAAAAAAAAGCCCGCTTCAGCACACCCCCACAAATGCACGCAAGCTAGGCTGAAATGAAAAAAAAAAAAAAAAAAAAAAAAAAGAGGGCTTGGTATAGTCGCAAAGCACAGAGAATTGGAAGACGGAAGATAAAGGAATAAAGCAAGCAAGCGAAACAGGTAAATGGACTTGTACAGCCAGAGGTCCTCCTGTAGAAGCCGACATTAGTATTTTGAGGTATGTACCCCTTGAGGTGAGCAATCAAATTGAGCAGCATGAGTGAGCGAGGATATTATGGTGTTTGTTTTTGTGAGTGTGGGCAAGGGTGATAGGTATTCCAGAATGATCAAGACTAATAGTCATCTTGCTCTTCTTTCAGTGGCCGGGCCAACTTTTTCAACAGATGATCAAGTTCTGCCCAGTTGTCATCCTTTTCAGCGAACTTGCGGTGCTTGCGGGATGCGATGTGCTGGGAAAAGTTAGCATAGATATACATAGTAATAATAGATTAAACATACCTCGTCAAAGTCGTCGAACTTGTCCTGGCAGTTCTCGCAATATCCTGGCTTTGGGTCACGCTTGTCCAGTTTTCTTTGCTGCACAGCTTTGGCCTTTCGAGCAGCTTCGGTCTTTCTTGCATTCTCCTCATTCTCGGATGGGTTGATATCCTCTTCAATAAGATCCAACTTTTGCTTCCGTCTTGTTGCAAGACCCGCTAAGTCCTCTCTCACAGCCGCACTCAAATCAGTCATACGATGAGAGCTAGTCATTCCATAGGAGCCTGGGCCGCCACTATTCTTCTCCAGAACCTTTCTTTGCAATCCATGGACTTCTTTGCTCGTTCCAGCTTTGGCTCCAGGTTGGGCGGCAGTAGACGATATCATTTGAGAACGAATGGCGGAAGTGATATTAGAGGCTTGTAGCCCAGAAGCAACCGGTTCTCCAGCCAACAAACGACCTGTGCCAGCACGGCTGACAAAAGCATTTCCACGAGAGACCTCCGAGTCATTGCGTTGATGCGAGTACGACGGCTTTGATGGAGCAAATAAATTGGCTTGCTTTGAAGATACCGTGGCACTCTTGTTCTGGCCATTTCCAAGATCATTTAGGACTTGCTTGTTGTTATGAGTAGAGACTGGTGGCTGCATCTTAGCAACTTGACCAGCAGATGCTGCTCTGGTAACTCTCGGTGTCATGGCCTTCTCCTTCTCCTTTTGCCGTTGGAGTCGGATCTGTTCCTTCTCTCTCTCTGCTTCCCGTCGGCTTTCTGGTTCCTCGACGAATGGACACCTACCACCAGTAACACTTCGAAATTGCGGCCATTCCCCATTCTCCTTGTGTGCAACCTTGGGATACTCGCGAACCATAATCGGGCGTTGTTTCTCATCGATGTCGTAAATGTATATGTAAGGTCCCTTGAAAATGCATAACTCCTTTGTCGCAACCGTTGGATCTCGGTCGGACGGGCCGTTGATCTTTTCGTTACGGAGAACTTGTGCGAGATCTGCAGTGGCTCGAGGGATGTTTGCAACTGGGTTGCTTCGCGTGTTGTGTCCATGGGGTATTTGAAGGCCTGTTTCCGTATCAAACATTGTAGTCATAATTCGTTGCAATTTTTCCAGCGCCCATATCTTCATATTCAATTCCCTCGCCCGATGAAGGACATCTGAGCTACGGTTTTGCTGCCTCCTAACCTCCGCATCATGTACATGAGCCCCTAACCGCCTGTTGAGTTGAGGGTCCATGGAAAATTTTCCTTTCCCCGAAAAAGAATCTGATTGCACATTTGTGGATTCGGATGATCGATCGAGTAAGGACGGGTTAATTGTTTGAGGCTGACTATTTTGTGAATTGGATTCAGTGGTAGTCGACGAAGGTACCGCTACCTCTACTGGGAGTTCGGGAGGAATGTTTCGAGTCGTGACGACGTGAGTAACCGCGTTGGAAAAGAATTTCTCTTCTCGCTAGAACAATTGTTAGCACGAGTCGTCCAAATATACGGCACGCGACGAGTACTTACTGCACCAAGAGCAATCACTTGCTTTGTGTATTTTGCACGATTTTCTTCCGGTATACTCTCGAAATAAAACACAAATGTCGGGAATATTTTCCGGTAGTGTCTCTGCCATTGTCTGATCGTGTCGAGTTCTTGTCCCTTTTCCCTAGACTCTGTGTTCTGCGATTGTGGTTTCGTTCTCGTGGCAGCGCATTTGCGTTCGAATGCGGTCTTTTGCGTGACATTGTTTGGCTTTCGAAAGACTCGCCCTTCTGCGGTGTAGTGGGTATTAGTATTATTGTGACGCGGTGGTGTTCTCAATGCCTGGCGGCTATCCAGCATCTGCTTCTTCGCGGGAGGTGGCTGGCCATAGGACTCTTCGCGTTGTATGGTGGCATAAGAGCGCTTCTGCTTAGACTGTGCCTCGGTGGGACGAAAGGGCGAATTGACGGCATTGGGGTTGTTGTGGAGAGGAACTCTCCTGGTCGACATGGTGGGTATGTTGCTTTGTGAGGGTGAGGGTGATATTAATACTGCTGCCATAAGAGAGTATTGTCTAGACACTCTCGCAGCAAAAAATGCCTTCGGAAGGAGTGTGGAGTGGGGTGCACACGCGACTCTACACGTCCAACCAGCCAGCAGCAGACCTTCGTCTATAAAGGCATTTGGAAATTATGATGATGGAAGAAGCTGGGTTGGTCAATCGTGCAGTCGATTCGCAAGTGGGAGAAAGTCAAGGAGCGTGTGGTGGAATAATACTGGTTGGGAGGTTGAGTATTTGGTCGACGAGGTTGGGTTTTGGTGGGTGTGGAGGGCGGTGTTTTTGAGAGGAACAACAAAAGAGCTTGACTCAGCATGGCCATGGCCCCCGACGCGCCTGCTAACGTTAACTACCAGCCTTGCTTTAGATAATAAAAGCGGCAGGAAATACTCTCCGTAGACCTCTCTTGTTGCTCCAACTTTCTAGGGTAATTCAAGGCAAAGAACCACCTGGATACTTGGGACAATTTGAATAATAATCCAAGGGATTTAGAACAATGAAGCTCGATTATCCGGGTTAATATCCCAGAGTTAGAACGAGCTCCCGGGGAAAAAAGTCCGTTTTGCACCCCGTGCGGAAAAGCAAAGTGCTATACTTTACACAAACTAAATAAATATGTGAAAATTTTAAACTAACTCTAAATCGACTTAACAATGACTGTATAAGTTCTTGAAAATTTAATTTACGTTGTTGTTGTATTCTCTTTTGGAGAGCCCTGGGGAAGAAGCGATTACTGCTGCTTTTACAACCAGCCACTCACCAGCCACTCATATGCCTCAAGGGGTCAAGCCTGTGGCAGAAAAACACCTGGCAGGGCAACGGCGACCCTCTTTTGCTGCACAACATTGAATTTATGCTTGTTTTTCGGGAGATGTGCTGATTTGTGGATATTGTGCCATTTACGAATACTTGGGACCATCATGAACCTCTCCATTTGAGCCTCGATATCGAATTGGCAGTGCAGCTAAAGCTCTGTCATAACCTCCCCATCATGGCGTCGAAAATACCTGCCAGACCGGCTCTACGCCAATTACTAGCACCAACACCAAGTTTGACACCCAAATCTGTCACCAGAAGAGCCTACGGATCGAGAACGAATGTGCAGCGGCAACCTGCACGTTATAATGTCTGCAGTGTACAGACAGCATCGAGACCAACCACCTCAGCCCCCTCGAGTATTTCCTCTAGCAGAAGATCGTATGCTTCAATTTCCGCTGCAGAACTCCAATTCGGCCAGCCAGTACACGAAACACATCCCCATCTACTTCTTCCGGGAGAAAGTACGTTATATGCCAACTCTACAAGCACACCTCTCTGACATCTGGTCATAGTCACACCTGGAATTTCAGCCCAAGAATATGCGGACCGACGATCGAAGCTTGCCGCGAGCCTACCTCATAATGGCATAGCAATTCTTGCCTCGTCAGATATCAAGTATCGATCGGGAGCTGTATTTTACGAGTTCCACCAGGATCCGGATTTCCTCTATTTGACTGGATTCAACGAGCCAGACGCTGTGGCGGTCATTCAGAAGGTTGGGTCTACGGCAGATTATATTTTCCATTTATTTCTACGGCCCAAGGATCCTAGAGCGGAACTGTGGGATGGAGCTCGTTCTGGAGAACAAGCGGCTTTGGATGTTTTCAATGCAGATGAGGTGCTTCTTTTTTCAAAATCTCTTGTGGCATATGCTAATATATACAGTCGGGTGATGTCAACAACCTGCACACATTACTCCCGCCAATCATCAATAGTGCTGGGGAAGTGTTTACAGACATAGCAAAATGCTCTGGGTTCGGCCGTTTCTTCAGAAACCCGGACACACCACCAAATGATTTTCAAAAAATGATCAAAAATAGCAAGATCAGACCATTAAGGCCCCTGATGAACGAACTGAGAGTCATCAAAAGTCCGGCAGAAATTTCCAACATGCGTATGGCTGGTAAGATATCCGGAAGGACTTTTACCAACGCCATGCGCCAGCAGTTTACCAAGGAGAAAGATCTAGGTGCGTTTATGGATTACGACTTTAAAATTGGTGGCTGCGAAGCTTCCGCCTATATTCCAGTCATTGCTGGGGGCAAAAATGCATTGTCCATTCATTATGTCCAGAATAACGCTGCCCTCAAAGATGGCGAGATTGTTCTGGTAGATGCCGGAGGTGAGTATGGAGGGTACATTGCAGATATCACAAGATCATGGCCTATTAATGGAAAGTTCTCGGATCCTCAGAGAGATCTCTACGAAGCTATTCTCAAAGTACAGAGAACCAGTGTAGCTTTATGCAGAGAAAGTGCCAATTTGTCTTTGGATGGTATCCATAAGATTACTCACAATGGTCTTAAAGATGCTTTGAATCAACTCGGATTCGATACTTCTGGAGATGCCATGGATATTCTTTTCCCTCATCATGTGGGACATTATATCGGATTGGATGTACACGACTGTCCAGGATACACTCGATCAACTCAAATCAAAACTGGTCATTGTATTACTATCGAGCCGGGAATTTATGTTCCAGAAGATGAGAGATGGCCAGAACATTTCCGGGGAATAGGCATCAGGATTGAGGATAGTGTATGTGTACAACCTGATACTGCTCTGGTTCTAACCACGGAAGCTGTGAAGGAAGTTCTTGATATAGAGGCATTGCGTAATTAAATAATGATAGATGTACAGTAGATGTACATTAGAATGAAATAATCCGAATCAGAAGATTTCGATCCATGTGTCACTGTCTTGTCTCGTCACATGTTGGATTATTCACTACCCCTCCAGGTTGCACTCAAACTTCTCGACACAAAAACCACAGCCTTGTCTCGTCACCTCCCACAACATCCCCACGCAACACAACTCTCAAGCCGTACACCCTCTCACAACGAGCCTCGACAAACCTCCAAAATGGCATCTCCATCAAGTCCCTCCCCTCTCGAACCACAAAATGCCATCCCCGACGATACAACCCAGGAGCCCGACCTCCCCCTAACAATGGCCTCCTCCATGATCCTCACCCACCTCCCCCGCGACGCCGCCTCAGCCCTCTCCAACGCCGCGGACTTCCCAAAACCCAAAGTCACTGTGCAGTTTCGAGCGATAGGTAGCGCGCCGATGTTGCAGAAGCCTGTGGTGACCATTACGTCTACGCAGAGGTTTGAAACGGTTGTGGGGTGGTTGAGGAGGAGGTTGAAGGTTGGGGAGGGGGAGAGTGTGTTTTTGTATGTTAATAGTGCTTTTGCGCCGGCGCTGGATGAGGTGGTGGGGAATTTGCATAGGGTGAGTGGATAGTTTTTTTTTTTTAATAAGGAGGGGGAGGAGACGAGAGGGGGGGAGAAGGGGAGGGCTCTTGGGGGAAGAGGACGAGGCTGACAGATTTGCAATGTAGTGTTTTAAGGATTCGAAGGACCAGCTTGTTATTGCGTACAGCATGACACCTGCATTTGGATGAAGGAACCTCCTGGGTTTCGATTCGTAAATTTATTACGCTCGACTACGACAAATACCGCCCTCTCTATATGGTATCCTGCGACGAAAATATCTACCCAACAAACGCCAGTACAAACAAATAACCACCAAAACAACATTTTTAAAATCACCATCGAGTTCCATCCTCCAGAATACGCTCGAATTCTTCCAACTCGGTTTTTGGTATAGGATATGTGTGTTCAGGTGCAGGGTAGGCACGACTTTTGGTTTCGTCCCTGTAGGCTTCAATAGCTTTCATACTCTCCCCCCAAACATCCCCATACTTCTTCACAAACTTAGGAAGGAACCGTCCCGGCGGAAAGTTCCCCGTCATATCAACCTGCACCAAAACCTGACCCGAGCAACCATTTCCCGCTCCAATTCCAATAGTCGGAATAGTCAATTTCTTTGTGATCAACGCTCCCACTTGGGCGGGTACAGCTTCTAAGACTGTTGCGAAAGCCCCGGCTTCTTGGATTGCTAGTGCATCTTCGAGGACTTTCAGAGCAGAGGCTGAGGTCTTTCCTTGCACGCGGAAACCACCGAGGGAGTTTTGGCGTTGGGGGGTTAGGCCTATGTGGCCGAGGACGGGGATTCCGGCTGTGGTTAACTTTTTGATTGTTGGTGCCATTTCGATCCCGCCTTCGAGTTTGATGCCGTGGACTCGACCTTCTTTGATGAAGCGGATTGCTGATTGAAGTGCTTGTTCAGGGGAAATCTCATAGGATCCCATTGGTAGATCACCAATCTGAAAATTGTTAGCAGGGTACTTTTGATTGATGGAGGGGTGTTCGTTTGTATCTTACAAGAAGTGCGGTTTTCGCAGCACGAGATACGGAACGACAATGTAATAACATTTCCTCCAAGATGACTTCACTTGTATCTTCCATTCCCATTGCTACCATTGCGAGACTATCCCCTACTAGTACTATCTCCATTCCGGCGGCGTCGGCGACGTGACCAGAGGGGAAATCGTGGGCTGTTAGGACGGTGATTGGTTCGCCTTTTTTATAGAGGGAGCGTACGGTGTTGAGAGTAACTTTCTTTCGTAGATTTCCGCCTACGGAACCCATGGGGGAATGAGAAGAGTTTCTGACATTTTGTCTTTGCGACAGTAAAGGAGCAAAGCGACTGAATAAAGTGTGAGAAGTAGAAATGAGAGTAGATTGTTTCAATAAGGCACAAGACCCTCGAATGATAGATAGTGATGGCGACATGGTGGAAAAACGGGGGTTCAGATTTGTTGGTTGATGGAATCACGATCCTCCCGATGGAATTTTGAAAGAGGGAGAAGCGGAACGGCCATTGTTTGAGCTGAGATTTTTTGTTTTATTCTGCGTCGTGATGACTTCCACGCTGTGGAATCTATACTGACTTTTTTTGAAGCCTGGTGGGTGTTTCTCGGGTACCGAGGTTGGAGGGGAGCAGCCTGGGGCTAGGCCTTTTTGGGGAGGCTATCACGAGGGTTTCTTTGTAGGGGCTTAGCTAAGATTCAATACCTATGATTTGCTCATTCTAATCATGGTCTGGAATTGTGATATTGGCTCCATCGGTTACTGTAAATAGCTGCTTATGAGCCTCGGTTGTACCTTACCTTGTGACTGTGGTGCTACGAGAAGCCAGGTACGACAACATTCACTACCTTAACCCGTAAGTCACAAGTAGCTGGCGGTTTTGACGGGATTTTGCCGACAGCCTTCCGGGTTCTCTATGGTTGTGCCTATCGTATGATTTCTCTTTAAACACAAAGCTAGGGTAATGGAAACTTTATAAATATAAGTAGCTGAGCTCTTCCAACTTTAAATGCAATAACTACTTCAATCTTGAGAAAGTTTAGCCTAATAATTATCCTTCTTTGTTGCACTTGAACAACCTTGTTGGGTTTGAATGTCACTCACTTCGCTACGATAACGGGCCGGAGCGATAAAGCCTCTCCTCTCTCTTATCCACGGCAGCGTCATTCAGACTCAACTCCACCCCAACTACAACTCAACTCCTCAACCTCGCCACTCTTTCAACTCTCCAACCAACACTCCAACCACTACGACAACTACAACGTCTCCGCATACACTACGAATAAATCTGCCAAGTTCACCTTCGAGCGCTCGAGAACCTCCAAGGAACCTCCAAAATGTCCAGCCCACGACGCCGGATCGAGACTGATGTGAGTGAAAGAAAACAATATGAAATCTGCGAGTGGAAGAGACTGACTTTCCGCTTTCTCTTCGCAGGTTATGAAGTATGTTCTCTCCTCAGCTCTAAGGGCCAAGGATCCTTGCTAATTAATTTAGGATGTATGCGCTCTGAATGTTCCTTCAGTACCCCTCCTTATACTTACCCCCGCCATAGGCTCATGAGTGACTACGAGGTTACTTTGGTCAACGATAATAGTAAGTTAACCTTCTTCATTTCCAAAAAGGTCGTAGCTAACATTGCTTTTTCCAGTGTATGCTCCTTTCCCCCTCCGCAAACGAAGACGACATGTTTATAATACAATAACAGGCAGGAATTCTACGTTCGATTCAAGGGCCCGGAAGAGAGTGCGTAAACCCGTGAAGGAAACACAAAGACGGGCAGCTAATATATGCATAGCACCCTTCCAAGGCGGCTGCTGGAAAGTCCACGTCGAACTCCCCGACCAATACCCCTACAAATCCCCTAGCATCGGCTTCGTCAACCGCATCTTCCACCCCAACATTGATGAGTTGTATGGTCTATTCCCACCTTCCCATCAACCCACTAATCATCCGCCTCCTAGATCCGGATCCGTCTGTCTCGATGTCATCAATCAAACCTGGTCGCCTATGTTCGATATGATCAACATCTTTGAGGTCTTCCTCCCACAACTTCTGCGATATCCCAATCCTACCGATCCTTTGAATGGGGAGGCTGCGGCGCTGTTGATGAGGGAACCGAAGAGTTATGATGCTAAGGTTAAGGGTGGGTTTTTCTTATGATTGCCCAGAGTGATGGTTGAGGGTATATGTTAATACTGGGTGCCATAGAATATGTTGTTAAATACGCTAGTAAAGACGCGGCAGACGAGGCGGGAGCCGAATCAGACGACGACGACGATATGTCCTCGGTTGGGAGTTTCGGAGACGAAGACGATGAACCAGCCGGAACGATGGAAGAAGTTTGATACCCTTTCCCAACTCGAACTGGGCTCGGGAATATCTGTCAATAAGGGGTTCTTTTCTTCATACGCATATTTCACCGGTGTTTTCTGTTTATAAGGCATTATGATATTGGGGAATGGGACAAATGGGATATGGATATGGGGTTCTTTATTTGGGGGTGTTGTTTTTCTCCTCTCGGTGCTTTTTCTTCTTCTTACGGATATTTATTTGTTGTTTTCTTTTTTACTTGAGGATGCACCGTTGATGTAATAGCGTGCATGGGGGCCTTGTTTTTAGACTACTGGTATCCTTTGCGGTAACATGGAATCTGAAGAGAAATCAAATCCACTCGAAATTTAATCTAGAATGAACGGGTGAAGAATTCCATTTTATGGGGGCTTAGGTGGAATTGTGCATTTACTCCTGTTGAACTTGCTATGATCTCAGTTACACCATTTTGGGGTTTGAGAAAGAGGCGATATCCTCGTACTATAAGGTACTGGCAGCACTGTACTATGGAGTAGAAGGGGACGCTTGCAACTCGATGTCGAGACCAGAAATCAGAGCAAAAACAATCTTAGGCTTCGATGCTTGTCTCATCGATACCCACCATCCACCGACTTGTCATTGCGGGTACTGCCACGCTCCAGTGCGCCGTTCATCACTAGTAAGGATCGGTGCCAATCTTTAGGTGAGGTTCAGGAGAGCTGACTGTTACCTCCCCAAATATCCAATGATCTTCCATTTGGAACTCGGAAGTGCAAATAGGTTGAGAATTCGACAGTAGGAGAGATTTCGACAGTAAACGTAGGTTCTTCTTATGGTAGTCGCAGGGTCAAGTACTCAAGATCTTTAGACGTAAATTATATTCAACGAACTGCGAATTTTCCAGAACGTTTGGGTACGCGAACGGTTCGTCTTGTGTGCTAGGACTCCACAGTATGTGCAACCAGTGTAAAAGTCTCAGTGGCTCGGTTTTTTGTTTTGGTAAGAATGGTGGGAAGTTTATCAAATGCCCATTCGATATTTTCCGCGTGTTCTTGGGCTTGCCTACAGTAGCTGAGAGATTTTTATTGTTGTTGGTGCTTGTTTGACAGGGGTAGTCAAACTCTAGCAGTTTCTTTTCAATTTCGTGTGGTGGATAAAGTTATACTAGAGCTTTAAGTGGTACAGGTTTTGAACTTGTTGACAAGTAGGTTTACTAAAGATCCTTACCTGTAATCTCGAATAAAAAGACGCAGAAAATATTATCTTGTATTAGCGTTTACGTCAAACGACCTAAATTCTTTTGTCCTCATTTCAACTTATTTGTGACTAATCATGCGTGGAAGTTAGAGAACTTTGAGGAGCGTTGGATGTTTAAAATATATACGAAGGAGATTTATTAGAGAGGTGTGAGTTAAGATGGAATCTACTTCTTGGACTCGTAAGAGATGACGAATTATGGATTCGATGACAGAAGGAATTTCGACAGCAAACAGAGCAGTAAAAAGCTTCCTAGATGTGAATCGCATCTAACTTTATGCCGCATAGAAAGGTTTGGGCGATATCTCTACTACAATGCGTCGGAATTTAGTGGCGCTCTGACAGGACAAGACATATCGATGGCCCTTATAGCAAATAGAGTTCGGTTAGGTGTCACGAATCACGTGTCAGCACGTGACAAGTAAGTCCAGACGGCGCTCTGACAGGACAAGATACTATTGGGTAGTTATATGTTATAGGGATTGGCTAGAGTAGCTTGCCGATCCAAGGATTTCCTTCGGTTAACGGATCACGTGACAGGGAAGGGCGACATAGTCGACTCGTCGGCTATGTCGGCTATAGTTAAACAGTCGACTATAGCGGCCATGAGAATGAAGGTTCTATATATAACTAGCACGTCTGCTATTAGATAGAAGCTTTATACTTAACTTATTTACATTAGTTATTAATATATTTAGTTTTAACTTCTTTAAGTTTAAGTAATAAAGTTTACCTTTAAGTAAATACTTAGTATATCTAAACCTCTTTCTATAACTAACTCTTCGAGACTTAGTTATTCTTATTACTTTAGTATAATAGTAGGTTTCGTTATATTAGGCTAGCTAAAAACAATCTAAGGATTTCTTTTAGTTAGTATTATATAATAGACTTTATTAGATTCTAGAGAGATCTAAAAGAATCTAGGAGATTTAGTAGAATCTAGTAGTATAAAGGTTCTATATAAGACTAGTATATCTACTTGTAACGAATATAAACTCACAGGTCTAATAAAAGTAACTAAGTCTTTGTTAGTTTAGTTGTAGTAGAAAGTAAGAGTTGCTAAAGTATTTACTTAAAGGTAAACTTATTACTTAAACTCAAGATATTAAAATAAGATATATTAAATACTAAAGTAAGTTAAGTATAAAGCTTCTATTTAATAGCAGATGTATTAGTTATAACGTAGTTTATTAGAACCCTGTGTATATTAGAACCCTGTGTACTTTTACTAACTCTCTAACTCTATTATTTTAACACATGTTTTTTACTCTTTCTAATAGAGGTACAAACTCAAGAAGCATGTATTATTTTAGCTATTAAAGCTATTTAAACCTTGAAAAGAAAACTAAGTTATTGAAAAGCTACAAAAATATATAAAGTTCCTAAATCTATACTTCGCCTTAGAATAAACAGCTATATTCTACTCTCTGATTGTCAGCCAGCAAATATAAATTTAACTAAGTTAGAGAAGGAGGTTATTGTTTAATATATACTTGATTTAGATATAAGAGGCTTTGTACCCTAGCTAGCTAGTATAGAAGATATAGTGAATTATATCCTTGAATCACAAGAGAGGAGATATATTAGAAAGCTCTAGGTACATTAATTTATACAACAACTAGCTATAAAGATATGTTTTAATTATGTTTACAACTTCTAAAGAGCCTTATACAAAGATCCCAAGCTTATTAGTATATAGTTTTGACTAGTAGAGAAAATAAGAGCAAAATATAGTATTCTAGACTGTGATTTTTGGAATTTTAACAAAACTAGCTTTATAATAGATATAATTACTTCTTCTATAGTTGTTATATATGTAGATTAACGTAGCAGAGGCAAGGCAGTTTAGCTAGGCAATTGAGAATAGGCTACTATAATTACTTGTATTAATAGCAAAGGTAAGAGTATTTCTCTATTTTTGGTAGTAAAGAAGAAATACTATCTCTCAAGCTAGTATACTAAGAGCAGCCTTCTATACAACTAGGTTATTAAACTAACAATTAATAGCTAGACAAATAATAAGACAGGTCTAGAATAGCTTAAGTACTTTGATAAGTATACTTCTACTCAAGCAAAGGGTCTATATTAAATACTTGTCCTTGATAAGTATAAGAGTTATAAATCAGCTGAATTCCAAGAGTACTATAAGGTATATAACATTATTACTCTTAGACTACCTCCTTACTCTTCTTATTTAACCTAGCTACTTAATGTTACATGTTTTAGTGTCTTAAAACAAGTATATAGTCAATAAATTAAGACTTTTATTAAAGCTTATATCAACTACATCACAAAGGTTAAGTTCTTTCTCGCCTTTAAAGCAGCCTATACAGAATTAATAATAGCCTAAAACACTTAAGCTAGATTCTATAGAGCTGGCTTAGTACCTTTTAATTCACAGGCTGTGATTTCAAAGCTTAATGTAAAGTTACAGACACTAACCTCTACTAGGCCCTTCTCTATTAACGCTAACCCTTGGGTCTCTTAGACTTCTCACAACCCTGCTAAAGCTCTTTTACAAACAACTCTTATAAAGAACTAGATTACTAGTTACTAAGAAAGCTTGCTAACACTAATTTTCTAGACAGTTGTTATATTAGCGAAAGGTATAGAGTAATTAGCTTATAAAGTAACTCTTTTAACAGCTAAGGTATATATACTTTAAGTAGCAAATAAAGCCCTTAGCAAACGTCGCAGAGCTAGAAAGACTTATATATGTCAAGGTAGTACACTTACTATAGAGGATGTACAGGATATTCTAGCACAGAAAGACATAGATAAGCAGGTTTAACACAATATATATATAGAGAGAAGTAATTAAAAGGTAGAGTAATTAACTAGTAGACGCTATAGTACTTGTAGAAAAGCTAGTTATAATACATAAACTTGTTAAGTAGATGTAGATATATCTAGTTCATTAGATTCTTAGTAGTTTTAGTTAAATTTATATATTATAGTTGTTTAATTATATTTTAAAGTAGTAGAGGAGTAGGAATATACACAGGGTCCTGATATACGCAGGGTTCTAATAAACCACGTTATATATAGAACCTTTCTGTCTGTGAATCTAGAGATTCTCTAGATCTCTTGTCTAGATCTTAGGATTCTTAAGATTCTAGGATCTATTATATAACTATATATAATAAGATCTATAGATTAAGTAGCTAGTCTAATTAATTCCCTTGTACTATTAAGGCCTGTTAAGTGTTTGTTCTATTAGAACGCTGCCTAAACTTTACTTATTATATACTAATACCTGATTTATAATACTATTCTCTTCTTAGCCTAGTATGTCTCTATACTTAAGTATAACCTAAGAAATATTACAAAGAGGTTAATAACCTTCTTCTTCTTTTAATATAACTACAGATTCTTAGAAGAAGATTAAAGAATATATTTAACTTTTCTAATAAATCGAAAATACTAGATATAAAACAATATCTTACTTAACCTATAAAAAGTCTAGGAAGATATATATTATATCTTCTACAGCTAATTCCTCTTGTTACTCTAAGTATACTTGCCTTAGTATAAAATATAATATAGAAATGCCTTTAATAAGTAATTAAGATACTCTTGAAAGAGTAGAAGAGAAACTAGATACTAAGGAGTAGTATACTCGAGACAAGGCTGTACAGCTAGCCTAAGCTATAGCCGCGGCCGCTAGCTGTCTTAATTGTTTTATATACTAGTATTATAAAGAAGCAGAAAAAGCAAGTATAGCGCGTCTTAATAGCGCTAGGCACGAAACTCAAGTAAAGGAATAAATAAAAACAAAAGGCAAAAGAGAATAACAAACAAAATTAAATTAAAAACTACTTTCTTACTAAACTCTTATCTGTGTCTATAAACTAAAAGAAAAAAAAAACATAGAAAAATAAACTATTTAGTCGACGCCTTAATGTCTGCCTTGGGTTCCAGGCCGCTAGTAGTTGAGGGCATGCCCTGTATCACGTGACTATAAACTCTATGTTCTTTGTGCTAACAACGAATCTCTGCTACATTTGTTCTCTCTTTAATAAGTGCCTGCTCTTAGGTACTTTTCAGAAAGAAAAGAAAAGAAAAGAAACTCTTGCCTTCTAATACTTCTTCTGTCTTATTCTCTACTTTTATTTAGACCTATATAAGTCTTGTCTATTTCTGTCTACGTTTTCATCGTCTCTATCTTTAAGATCTTTAATAACAAAATTACCTAAGTATAACAAATTACAAACTCACGGGTCTAACAAATGTAACTAGGTCTTTGTTAGTTTAGTTATAGTAGAAAGTAAGAGTTGCTAGGTGTTTACTTAAAGGTAAACTTGTTACTTAAACTTAAGATATTAAAACAAGATATATTAAAAACTAAAGTAAGTTAAGTATAAAGCTTCTATCTAATAGTAGATATACTAGTTATATATAGAACCTTTATACTTAATAATTATTATAATTACTCTAATTATACTAATCTAGCTTAGTGCTACTTAGTTGATTATTAATAATTAATAAAGGTTATATAACTTCTATCTAATAAAATCTCTAGATTGCTTAGTTATACTAACTAATTCTTAGATACTATAAGAGTATATAATAGTACTTAACCTGTTAGAACGCTGCCTAGTCTTTACTAGTTATATATATACGTGATTTGTGACACTATTTTCTTCTTAGCCTAGCGTGTCTCTATACTTAAGTACAACCTAAGAAATATTATTAGAAGGTTATTAGTCTTCTTCTTCTTTTAATATATTCTCTAAAAAAACCTATAATTAACAAGTACTTCTTAATAATATTATTAATTAAGGTTTTCCTACTACTATAAAGTGTTTCTACTATTAGACCTATAGTTATAACTGTATTATAAGTACTTGTTATACCTGCTGCTCTAAATATATTTAAGTTAGGTATTTAAAGTATAATAGTAAGCCTGAGTTCCTTGATAGCTATAAAGCTCTAGCTAGGTAGAAAGAAAAGCTTAAGAAGAAAGAAGAAGAGGTAATAGTGAAAATCCTTTGTCTTTGTAAACAAAAGAAATTCCTTTAACACTGTTGTAATAACATAATAGCTTGTAGTTTCAAGTCTCTATAGAAGCTAGATGCTGCTAAAGAGAAAGAATATATAGAGAAAGAGCTAGAGGAGAAACAAATAAAGAAAGAAGAGAAGGTTGCCTGTCTAGCTGCTTTTCTTACCTCTACCTCTTTTGACTCTTTCCTTAACCTAGGTCTTAACTCTAGTTTCTTTAAGGCTTTTCCTTTTAACTACTTAATATAGAAAACCCTGGATTTTGCTAGTAGAAGACTACAAGAAGCTAGAGGCAGTTCAGGGCTGACTTAGGTTCCTAAGTGTTTTCTAAGTATAGGTAATCTAACTACTTAATTAGGTACTTAACCTGTTCTCTAATAATTTTATAGTTAAGAATTCTCTTAACTTTATATTCTATATTAGAGTTAACAGGTTAGATTTCTGTGAGTGAGGCTAGTAGTACTTCTAGTAGTACTAGTTTAAGCAAGGATATATAGAATACTAGATAGATATTTATAGTTTTTAGTAGTATAAGTTTATAATTTAAAGGTTCTTTAATATACTTGATTTTGAATAGCTTAAGCTTTTTGTAGTCTAGTTTACTACTTAGTCTTTTAGTATTAATGTTTTTTCTAACTAAATAGACTTTATCTCTCTCTTTTAACGTTAGCTCCTGACTATGTTATTTATTGTAGTAGTATATATTATGTTTTGCTATAAACTAAAGTTACTCTATAAGCTTCTTGTGTAATTCTCTGATTTCGTGGTCTTGTAATTCTACTTTGTTATTATTAATAGTACTTAGTAATAGGTCCTAATAAGTAACTAATTCATATCTATAGTTAGTGTAGAATAGTATAATAAGTATAGTTTTTGTTATTAAACTATTATAGGCAAACTATACTAGTAGTAGAAGTTTAACCTAGTTGTCTTGCTTATAGTTTATATAACATCTTAAGTATACTTTAATAACTTGATTTATTTGTTTAGTTCCTTTATTTATCTATAGGTGAAAAGCTGTTAATAGCTTTCTTTTTGTATCTAGTTGTTCTATAAGAGCTGTCTAGAATTTTAAGGTAAAGAGCTTATCTCTGTCTAAGATTATTTCCTCTAGTAGACTATATAGAGCAACTACTTTCTGTAGGAACACATAGGCTAGGTGCTCTGCTATACTTGCTTCTATATATAGCATAAGTATTATATACTTTATAAGTTGTTTAATAATAACTAGAATAGAGTTATATATAACTCCTGTTATTAGGTTCTTAGATTTTAGTAGCTTGACTATAAAATCCTATAATATAGATCTCTAAGGTATTTGTAGTATTAGAGTAGTACCTATCTGTCTATAAGGTATATAACAGGAAGCCTTGTTTCTAGTATAGGTATTACACTCTACTATTACTTCCTTAACTACTACTAATACATAATTAACATAGTAATATTGTTTGATCTACTAGAGAGTTTATTAAACTCTCTAGTAACTATATGCTAGAGTAGTATAGTATTCTTTAACAAATTCCTTTGTATAGGATTTAGAGACATGTAGTTTCTTGTTTATATATTGTTCTTTGTTATTTTAATTATTTGTTGCTCTATATTTATTAATAAAGTCTTCTCTACTATTAGGCAAGTTCTTTAGTATAGGTTCTTATTTAGCTAGAGTAGGCTGCTCTACTTTCTAGGCTCTCTAGATCTTCTTAGTCTATAGACCTTCCTCTGTTACTACTATTTTGTATACAGCTAGAGCTAGATCTTTATTTTCTAGAGCTTTTAAGATTGTAATCTTCTTGTACTCTTTATTCTTGTGATATGTAGAGGTCACGAGGTCATGAGGTCATGTGACTTTTCATCTGATCTAAGGAAGTCTTCATCTGCTATTATAAATCAATCAGGAATTAAGCAGTTCTAGTAGATAGAGTTTACAGAGTTAACAGAGTTGACGTAATATTAGAGCTTAGAAGCTTCTATAAAGCGAGACTTCTCCTGCACCTCTAAGGAGAGGCAGAGATTAGTTCTGTACTGAATTAAAAAGATTTAAATTAACTTATTGCCTACTATCTACCTCACAATTCTCTTCGTAGCCTAGCTTTCTACTAAGAGTATTAGCTCGAGGGTTTACTATACTACTAATATATTAGATTATAATGTTATAACCTCCTAGAATTCCTGCCTACCTTGTAAGTCTTCTATTCAAGAGTTCTTGTATAGTAGTAAATGTTTAGAGATTCTTGTAATCTAATAGTATAGTAACCTAATAATTTATATTCTAGAGATATATTCTCTAGTGTTTAAGTACTAAGACTATAGTAAGAAGTTCCTTATTATATATTCTATAGTTCTACTAGGCTAGGTCTATTTTCTTAGAAAAGTATACTACTAGTATAAGTTTACCTTCTTTTCCTAGTTAAAGATATATAGTACTTACTACAGTATCTAAAGCGTTGGTCTTAACAGTACTTAGTTTACTAGTATTATAGCTTTAAAGAATAGATTCTTCTGTGAACTATTTCTTAATTTCCTAGAAGGCTTCTTTAGCTTCCTCTGTCTATTAGAAATCAATGCCTTTTTGAGTTAGGCTTATTAGAGAACTAGCTAGCTTAGTATAGTCTCTAATAAATTATTAGCAAAAGTTAGTAAATCCTAGAAATAACTAGACTATAACGAATTATAAACTCACAGGTCTCAACAAGTGTAACTAGATCTTTGTTAGTTTAGTTGTAGTAGAAAGTAAGAGTTACTATAGTATTTACTTAAAGGTAAACTTGTTACTTGAACTCAAGGTATTAAAACAAGATATATTAAAAACTAAAGCAAGTTAAGCATAAAGCTTCTATCTAATAGCAGACGTGCTAGTCTTATATAGAACCTTTATTCTCATAGCTACTATAGTTAACTGTTTAACTATAGTTAACATAGTTAACTCGTTGGCTATGTTACTTGTTATATAATATATTCTTTATCTAAAAGAGATCCTTAGATTAGTTAGCTACTCTAGCTAATCCTATAACCTATAACTACTTAATAGTATCTTGTTCTGTTAGAGCGCCGTCTAGACTTACTTATCCCGTGCTAACACGTGATTCGTGACATAGACGTCCTTAACGTTTTATAGTATTAGCTAACTCTTAATGTTCTTAGTTTTCTCTAGATTAACTTCTACCTGTTCTAGAGTAATTAAACACTCTAGAAACATTATATAAGTTACTTTAAACTTGTATTTTAATAGCTTAAGGCAAGAGTCTACTACTATAAGCCTCCTTAAGACTTCCTTGACATGTCTCTTGTAATTCTCTTCTTGTTCTAAGAATACTAGAATATTATCTAGGTAATATATTATAGTTACTTCTAGAAGATCTTCTAGTATACTATTGTTTTGTCTTTACTATATAGTAGGTGTGTTTGTTAAACTAAACAGTATTACTATATACTTATAAAGACCTAATAGTAAGACAAATGTAATCTTCTATTTATTACCTTCCTTAATCTAAATTAAGTTAAAGGTACTTCTCTAATCTAGTTTTATATATTAAACTATCTGTTCTATTCTGTTCTATAGATATTAGCTAGTTAGCAATAAGTAAGTATTCTTAACTATTGTGTTATTAACTTCTTAGTAGTTAACATAAACTCTTCTATTTGAATTATCTTTTTTATATACTATAAGTATATTTAAATAGATAGAAGACTCTAATTTTTAGATGTATCCTTTCTTAATTCCTTCCTTGACATACTTGTTTATTACTTATAAGTCACTCTATATATATAGTTGAAGTCTTTGCTTTCTAAGGTTATAACTCTCTTTTAGTTTTATTTTGTTGTTCTATAGTTAATATTTTAGTAAGGTATATATATCTTCTAGGTTGTTAAACAATTTCGAAAATTCTCTATACTACACAGGTATTTTGTTATTAGCTGTCTAGCTAACCTGTGAAGGACTCTAGACTAGGTGTCTAGACAACTTAGAAAAGGTAGTACTAACCTTATTCTAGCCTTGTAGTCATAGCTGCTTATAGTTACATTAGCTAAAGGAAATCTCTTTTTCCTTCTAGTTAATATTAGAGTTATATTCTCTAATCTAAGGTATTCTAAGTATTATATCTTTCTTGCTAATATCTATAATATTAAATTATATATCTAAACAGTGTTCTTTAATCTATGTTTTTGTAGGTATAGTTTGTTAATTAACAACACCTTCTTAGTATTCTACCTCTGTCTTATTAACTACTATAAGTTTATATAGTGTTATTCCTTTAACTAGAACGTTTAGCTTTTATATAGCTAAGAGAGAAATAAAGTTGCTTGTAGCTCTAGAATTAATTATAATTTAGAGTTTCTTTTCTCTAATTATTATAGTTATATATAACTAGCTTTCTTCTAAAGTTACACAAGCTTCCTGTTACTTAATAGAAAAGATTTCAAACAAGAGCCTATCTAGCTCTTCTAGTGTTCTAAAAATTACTTTCTCTTTGTCTAAATAAACTACTTTATATACTTCTTCTACCTAACAGTACTTATCTAAGTCAAGTTTAGGTAGTGTTACTAAAAACCTTAGCTTGAATCTAATAATTCTAAGAGGTTATTCTAACTTCTAGATACTAGTTCTATTAACTAGCTAGATTACTATCTATTATTCTTCTTCCTTAGGTTATTAAGACCTAGAACCTTTAGAGTCTTAGTAGTAGATATTGCTCTTAGGACGTTATCTATATATAAGTTCTAATGTTTCTTTTTTTGAACAAAGATTTCAAAAGGTAATTTAACAGTTCTTAGCAAATACTACTATATATTTGTCTAGAAGTACTAGCTTATTCTCTTGTAATATATATAGACTCTAGAAGTCAGGCTTAATTTTGTTAATTCATGTCTAACAGTTTCTGTCTATATAGGTACTAATGAATGTCTATATTTCTTCTACTTCCAGGTCCTTGCTTACTACTTCCTAGTTGTCTGTCTTTAATAAGCTAGATGATTCTAATAAGTACTCTATAGAAATAATTGTTTTAGCTAAGTTAAAGTATATTCTTTCTATAAAAGTCGTTTGTAGAATTATACTAATGCTTGTTAAACTAATCAGGTCTTCTTCTAACTATTAGATAATATATTTTATATTAAATCTTAGGTATATGCCTAAGTATAATTATATAGTTTAAAAGGTTTGTTTAGGGTTCTATAAATCTTTCTATCTATACTCTTGTTCCTCTCTGTATATTAATATCTAGGTATCTCTAATGTCTACGCTAGTAGATTCCTAGACTAGTACTACAAGCTGTTAAATTAGAAGGATTTCTACAGAGTCTAATTATATACTATAGTATTCCTCTAGAATTAGATTATCTGATTTATCTGTAGATTTAGTTTCTTTGATTTATATACTAATATACTTAGCTAGCTCTTTCTCTGTGAGCGGCCTACTCTTAAGTACTACTACTTTCTTACAGCTAGTAGTATTAACTTACTTTCCTTGATTAGGTTACTTCTTTAAGCTACATTTGCTTGCTCTGTAGCTGGTTTTGTTATATAAGTAATATAAATTCTGCTTACATTAGTAGTTTCTTTCTTCTTAGGAAAGTTTGCTCTACTTGTCTGCCTTTTTCTTTAGCTAGGTTCTGTTTATAGTATCTAGTTATATAGGATCTCTATAGTTCTTTCCTCTATAATTTACTTAATATCTATAACTTTCTTTTCTTTCAAGCCTTTGTTTGTAGTTCTAGTTATTAATTTTGATTGAGTTATTAATTAATTTATTAAGTAAGGTTAGTAGGTTGTCTCTTACTAATTTATTCTTAATGTTGTCCTTTAATTCTCTATAGAATTGTTTCTAGAGAGCTTTGTTGTTCTAGTTTAATTACACTATATACTACTAGAAGTGTAAAGTATACTTAGCTATAGAGTTCTTCTGTTAGAGATTATATAATACTTGTATAGATTTCTTTTTTAAATTAACATCTACAAATACTTAGTTAAGTTCTTCTTTAAATTCCTTTACGTCCTGGAATAGTTTCTTAGTAACTTCTAATATAATTGTTAACACCTTTTCTTTAGGTGTTTTGTTTTTCTAGAAGTCTTTAAGGTATACTTCTATCTAGTTATAGGCTGTCTCTTTGAGACAGGTAGTAAGCTATATAACTTAGTTAGTTTTGCTTGTGAATTATACTATATAAAAGTTTAAGTAGAGGGAGGCTTTTATAAGAAACTCTATGAGTTTCTCTGATAAACTATTAAATAGTTTTAGAATAGGTAGCTTTACTTCCTCTCAGAGAGTAGTAACAGTTAGTGCTATTACAATAGCTAGAGTAGTAGCTGCTTTTAGCACTACCTTAGAGGTAGAAGATATAGCTAACATTGTAGTAGTTTTACTTCTAAGTAGATACTTAAAGTATAATAAATTACAAACTCACAGGTCTAATAAATATAACTAGGTCTTTGTTAGTTTAGTTATAGTAGAAAGTAAGGGTCGCTAAGTATTTACTTAAAGGTAAACTTGTTACTTAAACTTAAGATGTTAAAACAAGATATATTAAAAACTACAGTAAGTTAAGTATAAAGCTTCTATCTAATAGTAGACATGCCAGTTATATATAGAACCTTTACACTTAATAATTATTATAATCACTCTAATTATACTAATCCAGCTTAGTACTACTTAGTTAATTATCAATAATTAATAAAGGTCACATAACTTCTATTTAATAAAATCCCTAGATTACTTAGTTATACTAACTAATCCTTAGATACTATAAGAGTATATAATAGTACTTAACCTGTCAGAACGCCGCCTGGTCTTCACTAGTCACGTGTGCACGTGATTCGTGACACTAAGGTTAGTGTTTGTGAAGTTTTCTTTCTAGGACTACTAGAAAGTTATACTTAGTATTCCTCTTTAAGGTCTTCTATTAGATTAATAACCTTGTTATTAGAATTATATATAACATTAGAAGCTTCTTTCTACTTAAAGTATAACTTATCGCTATATACTTTCTGTTTAGTACTCTAGAGTTTCTAATAGACAACCTTGATATATAACTTTATATTTATATACTACTTCTTAATAACATTAATGTTATTTACCTTCTTATTCTTCTGTAGCCAAGAATCTCTCTTAATTCAGACACTCTAATCATTGAAATTAAGTTATCTAACTAAAGAGTCTAAAAGAGCTCTAAGTCTAGTTAATAGAATAGAAGCATAAAAGCTATCTAGCTCTAGAGATCTACTATATTAAAGTACTAAAGAGGTCTACAGCTTCCTGTACTATTTCACAACGTTATTATACTTGACTCTATTCTCAAGCTTTCTGTTCTTATTAATAGTAACAAAACTAGCTAAACAAGAGAAACATATAGTATGTAATTTATAGTTGTGTTGTTATAGAATACTAGATCTTGTAAAAAGAACATCGCTAGTGTTTAGAGTACATTTAGTCTATCTAACTTGATTTTCTACACAGATCCTTTCTAGTTAGTAGAGATATAGAGCTAAAGAGACTTTAATATATCTACCTGTCTCGCTAATGTCCTTGAGCTATTTTGTAATAACTTTAGAATCTATATTAAGTAAGAAGATGTCTTCTTTATTCCTAGTAAGTATAACTTTATTCTAGAGTATAGTCATTTTTTCTAAGTGTCTAGTATTCTCCTTGTAAAAATATATATCAACCTTACAAGTATTCTCATTTACGTAGTAGCACTATATAGCTGTAGAGTATACTACTAATCAGGTTTCTTTGTCTTTGCGAAGATTTACCTAGGCTGTGTAAAGACTAAGATTCTAATAAATAAGTTATTAGAAAATCAAGTAATATATATTAGAGAGAGTTCTAATACACTGTTTTCCTATAGATTGTAAATAATAGTAGTATATTCTAATTTCGTCTTTAAGGATAGCTACTATCTACTTGTTATTTATAAGCTAGTTAAAGAACTTTGTTAAAACTCTATAATGTTTATACTCTAAGTTAATATTTATAATAAGAGACTATAGTTTTAGAGTACTAGCGTTGAATTCAGGGACAACTAGTTTAGTAGGTACAAAATATTTAGTTTCAAGTAAGAGCTTGTCTCAGATAGCTTGAATTTATAATATCTAGACAAAGAAATCTACAGTTTAAGAGTAATAGTATAACTTGTAAAAGAAACTATCTATAAAGAATTAATTATAAACAGCTAACATTCTATGTATTAGTTCTTTGTGTGTTACTCCTTGAGTCTTTATATCAAGGTGTTTAGCAAGAAGTTAAATGTGTTTATAGCAGAGCTGTAGTATTTGTTCTTTAAGAACTTATTTATTAATTAGCTTAACAAGTTCTATTAGACAGTAGAAGTCTAGTACTTCTTTTGTGTACTTATCTAAGCCTTTCTTCTATTTTTCTGTTATATTATATATATAGTTAAAAATTTCAATAATCTTACTTTGTTATTAGACTTATAGATACTTTAATAGTGTTTTGCTTATTAGGTTCTTATATAATACTCCTTCTATAGCTTTTCTCTTTCTTAATAGTTCTAGGGTTTCTAGTACTTTACTTTAATCAGAGGTAGTTTAGTTTAGCTATATGTTTAAAACTGTAATTAGTTCTTTAAGAACAACTTTATTAGAGAACTAAGAAAAGACTTCTTTATATAGATGTCTATCTATAAGAAGTCCTGATTTACTAATCTTTAGTCTAAATTCTATTAACTTATTATCGCGTAGATTAATATATTAGTCTAGAATTCCAGACTTAACTCTCTCTATAACAGCTTTAATGTCTCTGCCTAATAATCTACCTCTCTTGTACTATTCTCCTTCTAGTTTTAGCTTTTGATTTTAGCGTAGAATTTTGTTATTTAGAAGCTGAATGCTATTGTGTATAGATGTATTTTTAAAGAGAGTGTTTAGGTTAATAAAGAAGTTCTTCTCTATATGTTTAAAAAGAGCCTTAAGTTATTAGTAAAGTACTTAACCTTGTTAGTTAGAAATGTTATATAGTAAAATAGCTATTCTCTTCTTCTTCTTACTTCTCTAGGTTCTAATTTCAATTATAGCTTTAGTAATTGCTCTATTTTCTAATGTTAACTTGTTTTTTAGTTTATCTATAAGTCTAAAGAGAGAAGAGTCTACAAGGCTGTTTGCCTAGTCTAGCAAAAGGTCTTTGTATCTCTCCTTGATTCCGAGTAGGCTTAAGCTTACTTACATAATTACAATATATCTGTCTTAGATTCTATAGTATACTACATAGTCTCGAGCTTCTTATACATTCTAGATTTAGACTCCTGTAATATCTAACAGAGCTCTAATAGTAATATCTATGTTTTGTTAGCTCTATAGAGTTAATATAGTTAATATAAGAGTAGGTTTCTAGTAGATCTAGAGAAGTATAGAGATGTTTTCTTTTTTCTTAGATTTAAGAGTTACTTAGTAGTATATAGTTTCTTGCTATTAGTTTATATAAATAAGTAGTACTTGTTTGTAATATTATTATAGAAGGTAGAAGAGGTTAAGGCCTGTTTGTGTTAATTTAGAGCAAACAAGTCAGCAGATTAGCGCTAGGCCTAAAATAGAAGCCTTCTTCTAAAACAAATAAAAATAAAAATAAAAAAATAAGAAGTAGAAAAAATAAAACTTCTAAGGAAATAATAGTAGTAAGGAAATAAATGTTCGTTCTCTCTTTAATATAGAGATACTCTTGTTTCTAAAGAGAAAGATCAAAGAGAATAATAGTAAGATAACACATTTCTTTCTATTCCTAGTCTTTTTTAAATTATATATACTTACACCTCTCTTGTTCTATAATTTAAGGAATGTCTACTTCTATTAACAGCTTCTGTTTGTGATTTATTATAGCTCCTAGAGAGGTAGGTTATGTCTTTCTTTTAATAAACTTCTTTAGTCTGTTTCCAGTAAATATTCTAGCTAACTTAGTCTCATCTAGTTTAGTAAGCTAGTAAGTTCTCTTCTTTCTGTCTACTTTACTAATTTTAAATAGCTCTAGCTATTAATAGACAAGCTTTATGTTTAATAATTTGTTAACATCTGTTTGAAATATATTATAGTAGAGAACAAGGTCTTTAATTTCAAAAGGTTCTAATCTAATTTAGTAGCTTACATTAAAGTATTCTTGGCTATTCTGTTAATGTTAATTCTTTTATAGTATAGATTCTTTTATACTCTTATCTCTTATTTTAATTATTTTAGCTTAGGCTTCTAGTAACTATATTCTTGTTTTAATCTCTTTCTACCTAATAGTACTCTATGTCAGATGTTTAGCCTTAATTAGAAGTACAGGTTCTCGCCTATATATAAGGTAGAAAGGTATATAGCTAGTAGGTATATATATAGTAGTATAATCTACGAACAGAATTACATTAAGATAACAAGTCTACTTACTAGTACTACTACTTGTTAAGGCAAGTAGTCTTATAGTAATTAGTTTATAGCCTCTCTTAATTATTCTATTCTCTAGAGCATAGTATACTAACACTTGAACTTACTTAATACTATAGGTAGTTAATATATTAATAACTTCCTTCTTGAATTCAGAACCTCTATTAACTATAAGACAATTAAACAACCTATGTCTATAGATTAGATCTTCTCAAATAAACTTAGCTATTGATTTTGTGTCTACTTTTACTAGTACTCTTGTTTTAATCTATCTAGAGAAATCATCTCTATATACTACAAGCTTTGTCTTGCCTTTGCTTATAGACATATAGACTACATTAATTGCAAGCTTAACAAACAACCTATTAGCCTTTTAAGAGTATAGTACTTCTTCTAGTCAAGTTCTAGATATAAGTTAATAGTCTCTATAGCTTGCTATATATTTCTTAACACTTATCTAGCAGTTGTTCTAGTAGTATTATATAGCTACTCTAGTATATATAGACTCTCTTCCTTTGTGTTCTGTTTTATTATAAAGTTTTTCCAGGATCTTAAGTTACTTCTCTTCTAAATCTATTACTAGTCAGAGAACGAAGGTCTTGCTTTAGTTTTTCTATAATTGTCTGTCTCTAATACTAAACTAAGTAGCTTTGTGTTTAAAAGAGCGAAACTCTAATCGCGACATCTCTAGAGAATGTTTAAGTATAGTTAGCTATCTTGTAATATACTAGGATTCTTTAGAATAGTTACTGCCTAAAGAGTTCTAGTTCTGTATATTACTTTATATATCCTGTTTAGTTGACGCCTTAATGTCTGCCTTAGGTTCCAGGCCGCTAGTAGTTGAGGGCATGCCCTGTATCACGTAAGCAGGAACTCTAGCCTAAATCCTAACTAGTGAAATAGACAGATAATTAAGCTTAGTAGTAACCTAGTTATTAATGTTAACGTTATATTTTTCATCTATGTTATCTAATGTAGTATATAGTCTTTGTAATAATCTGTCTACCGCTGTATGTTTAGTGCCTTTTATATAATATACTTTAAAGTTAAACAGGCGAATCTAAGTAATCTATTAAGTAACAAGAGCTCTAGGTAGATCTGTTATAGCTCTGTTTAACTATATATAACGAATTACAAACTCACAGGTCTTAACAAGTGTAACTAGATCTTTGTTAGTTTGGTCGCAGTAGAAAGTAAGGGTTACTATAGTATTTACTTAAAGGTAAACTTGTTACTTAAACTTAAGGTATTAAAACAAGATATATTAAAAAGTAAAGTAAGTTAAGTATAAAGCTTCTATCTAATAGCAGACGTGCTAGTCTTATATAGAACCTTTATTCTCATAGCTGCTATAGTTAACTGTTTGACTATAGTTGACATAGTTAACTTATTAGCTATGTTACTTGTTATATAATATATTCTTTATCTAAAAGAGATCCTTAGATTAGTTAGCTACTCTAGCTAATTCTATAACCTATAACTACTTAATAGTATCTTGTTCTGTTAGAGTACTGTCTAGACTTACTCATCCTGTGCTAACACGTGATTTGTAATACTATTCTCTTCTTAGCCTAGCATGTCTCTATACTTAAGTACAACCTAAGAAATATTGTTAGAAGGCTAGTAGCCTTTCCTTTCTTTAATATAAACACTACCTAAGCCTTCTAACACAAACGTTAGATTAAATTAGCAAAACATATTAATATAGTTTATTAGGACCCTGCGTATATTAGGACCCTGCGCACTTTTGCCGACTCTCTAACTCTATTATTTTGACACATGTTTTTTACTCTTTCTAATAGAGGTATAAACTTAAGAAGCATGTATTATTTTAGCTATTAAAGCTATTTAAACCTTAAAAAGAAAACTAAGTTATTGAAAAGCTACAAAAATCTATAAAGTTCCTAAATCTATACTTTACCTTAGAATAAACAGCTATATTCTACTCTCTAATTGTTAGCCAGCAAATATAAATTTAACTAAGTTAGAGAAGGAGGTTATTGTTTAATATATACTTAATTTAGATATAAGAGGCTTTGTACTCTAGCTAGCTAGTATAGAAGATATAGTGAATTATATCCTTGAATTACAGAGAGAGAGATATATTAGAAAGCTCTAAGCACATTGATTTATACAATAACAACTAGCTATAAAGACATGTTTTAATTGTGTTTACAACTTCCAAAGAGCCTTATATAAAGATCTCAAGCTTATTAGTACGTGGTTTAAACTAGTAGAGAAAATAAGAGCAAAATACAGTATTCTAGACTATGATTTTTGGAATTTCAACAAAACTAGCTTTATAATAGACATAATCACTCCTTCTATAGTTGTTACATACACAGATTAATGTAGTAGAGGCAAGGTAGTTCAGCTAGGCAATCGAGAATAGGCTACTGTAATTGCTTGTATTAACAACAAAGGTAGGAGTATTCCTCTATTTTTAGTAGTAAAGGAGAAATACTACCTCTTAAGCTAGTATACTAAGAGCAGCCTTCTATACAACTAGGTTATTAAACTAATAATCAATAGCTAGACAAATAATGAGACAGGTCTAGAATAGCTCAAGTACTTTAATAAGTATACTTCTACTCAAGCAAAGAGTCTATATCAAATACTTGTCCTTGATAAGTATAAGAGTTATAAATTAGCTGAATTCTAAGAGTACTATAAGGCATATAACATTATTACTCTTAGACTACCTCCTTACTCTTCTTATTTAACCTAGCCACTTAATGTTAGGTGTTTTAGTGTCTTAAAACAGGCATATAGTCAATAAATTAAGACTTTTATTAAAGCTTATATTAACTACATTACAAAGGTTAAGTTCTTTCTCGCCTTCAAAGCAGCCTATATAGAATTAATAATAGCCTAAAACACTTAAGCTAGATTCTGTGGGGCTGGCTTAGTACCTTTTAATCTATAGACTGTGATTTCAAAGCTTAATGTAAAGTTATAGACACTAACCTCTACTAGGCCCCTCTCTATTAACGCTAACTCTTAGGTCTCTCAGACTTCTTACAACTCTGCTAAAGCTCTTTTACAAACAACTCTTGTAAAGAACTAGATTACTAGTCACCAAGGAAGCTTGCTAACACTAATTTTCTAGACAGTTGTTGTATTAGCAAAAGGTATAGAGTAATTAGCTTATAAAGTAACTCTTTTAATAGCTGAGGTATATATACTTTAAGCAGCAAATAAAGCTCTTAGCAAACGTCGCAGAGCTAGGAAGACTTATATATGTCAAGGCAGTATACTTACTATAGAGGATGTACAGGATATTCTAGCACAGAAAGACACAGATAAGCAGGTTCAACGTAATATACATATAGAGAAGAGTAATCAGAAGGTAGAGCAATTAACTAGTAGGCACTATAGCACTTATAGAAAAGCTAGTTATAATGTACAAACTTGTTAAGTAGATGTAGATATATCTAGTTCATTAGATTCTTAGTAGTTTTAGTTAAATTTATATATTATAGTTGTTTAATTATATTTTAAAGTAGTAGAGGAGTAGGAATGTACGCAGGGTTCTAATATACACAGAGTCCTAATAAACTACGTTAACAGATCTAGTAAAGAGATAGCTCCCTATACCTAATACAAACGTTCTAGGCAAAAGTATATAGCCTTAGCTATTATACTAGAAGCTAACAAATGTTCTAAGTATATATAACAAAAGAAGTTCTATAATATAAAATCACAAAACTAAATACTCTTACTTTCTAACTAGTCCTTTATTAACTAGCAACACTAAAGATTATAGAATAAAGAAGAACAGACATAGTAGTTCTAACAGAAGGCTGCTGCCAAGGTTCTTTGTTTACAAAAACTATAATACTAGCTTGATTAGTATAAACAGTAGTTAATTTATTCTAGCCTAAACTCTATAGCTAAACTAGAAGAGAAGGAGAAGGAAGAGATAGAGAAAGAAGCAAAAGAGAAGAGAGAAGAGGAGGCTACTAGGCTAGTAGCTCTCTCTATCTCTGCTTCTTCTAGTTCCTCCCCTGACCTAGGTCTTGACCTAGCCTTTTTTGCGTCCTTCTTAGCTAACTACAAAATGTAGGCAACTCTAGGTTTTAGTAGTAGAACTCCTAAAGTTCCTTCTACTACTAGTTGAGATTCTCTTTTAGTTCTCAAGTGTTCTCTGAATATAGGTAATCTAACTACTTAATTAGGTACTTAATCTATTCTCTAATAACCTTATAGTCAAGAATTCTCTTAACTTTGTATTCTATGTTAGAGTTAACAGGTTAGATTTCTGTGAGTAAGGCTAGTAGTACTCTCAGTAGTACTAGTTCAAGCAAGGATATATAGAATACTAGATAGATATTTATAGTCTTTAGTAGCGTAAGTTTATAATTTAAAGGTCCTTTAATATATTTAATTTTAAACAGTCTAAGCTTTTTGTAGTCTAGTTTACTGCTTAGTCTTTTAGTGTTAATGTTCTTTCTAACTAAATAGACTTTATTCTCTTCTTTTAACATTAGCTTCTAACTATATCGCTTGTTGTAGTAGTGTATATTATATTCTGCTACAAACTAAAGTTACTTTACAAGCTTCTTATATAATTTCCTGAGTTTGTAGTCTTGTAATCCTACTTTGTTATTATTAATAGTACTCTATAATAAGTCTTAATAAGCAACTAATTCATACCTATAGTTAGTGTAGAATAGTGTAACAAGTATAGTTTCTGTTGTTAAACTATTATAGGTAAACTATGTCAAGGGCAGTAGTTTAACCTAATTATTCTGTTTATAGTTTATATAACATCTTAAGTATACTTTAATGACTTGATTCATTTGTTTAGTCTCTCTATTTGTCTAGAGGTGAAAAGCTGTTAACAGCTTTCTTTTTATACCTAGTTACTCTATAAGAGCTGTCTAGAATTTCAAGGTAAAGAGCTTATCTCTATTAGAGATTATCTCTTCTAGTAGACTGTGTAGAGCAACTACTTCCTGTAGGAATATATATGCTAGGTGTTCTACTATACTTGCTTCTATATATAGTATAAGTATTATATACTTTGTGAGTTATTTAATAATAACTAGGATTGAGTTATATATAACTCCTGTTATTAGGTCTTTGAATTTTAGTAGCTTGACTATAAAATCCTATGAAATAGATCTCTAAGGTACTTGTAGTATTAGAGTAGTGTCTATCTGTCTATAAGGTATATAGTAGAAAGCTTTGTTTCTAGTACAGGTATTATACTCTACTATTACTTCCTTGACTACTACTAATAGGTGATTAATATAGTAGTGTTACTTAATTCACTAGAGAGTTTAACAAACTCTCTAGTAACTATATACTAGAGTAGTATAGTATTCTTTAATAAATTCCTATATATAGAATTTAGAGACATATAGTTTCCTGTTTATGTACTGTTCTTTGTCGTTTTAATTATTTGTTACTCTATATTTATTAATAAAGTCTCCTCTACTGTTTAGCAAGTTCTTTAGTATAGGTTTCTATTTTGCTAGAGTAGGTTGCTCTATCTCTTAGACTCTCTAGACCTTCTTAGTCTACAGACCCTTCTCAGTCACTGCTATCTCGTATATAGCTAGAGCTAGGTCTCTGTTTTCTAGAGTCTTTAAGATTGCTATTTTCTTGTACTCTTTATCTTCTTCGTAGCCTAGCTTCTAGCTGAGAGCGTTGGCTTAAGGGTTAGCTGTTCTACTAATATATTAGATCATAATGTTATAACCTTCTAAGATTTCTGCTTACCTTGTAAGTCTCTTATTCAAGAGTTCTTGTATAGTAGTAAATGTTATAAGGTTTTTGTAATCTAATAGTACAGTAACCTAGTGATTTACATTCTAGAGATATATTCTCTAGTACTCTAGTACTAGAACTATAGTAAGAAGTTCCTTATTATATATACTATAGTTCTACTATACTAGGTTTATTTTCTTAGAAAAGTATGTCACTAGTATAAGTTTACCTTCTTTTCCTAGTTAAAGATATATAGCACCTACTACTGTATCTAAAGTATTAGTCTCAACAGTGCTTAGCTTGCTAGCATTATAGCTTTAAAGAATAAGTTCTTTTATGAATTATTTCTTAATTTCCTAGAAAGCTTCTTTAGCTTTCTCTGTCTATTAGAAGTTAATGCCTTTTTGAGTTAGGCTTGTTAAAGAACTAGCTAGCTTAGCGTAGTCTCTAATAAACTGTTAGCAGAAGTTAGCGAATCCTAGAAATAACTAGACGTCTTTGATGTTTTATAGCATTATCTAGCTCTTAACGTCCTTAGTTTTCTCTAGATTAACTTCTACCTGTCCTAGAGTAATTAAACACCTTAGAAACATTATATAAGTTACTCTGAACTTGTATTTTAATAGCTTAAGGCAAGAGTCTACTACTATAAGTCTCCTTAAGACTTCTTTAACATACCTCTTATGTTCCTCTTCTTGTTTTGAGAATACTAGGATATTGTCTAGGTAATATATTATAGTTACTTCTAGAAGATCTTCTAGTATACTATTGTTCTGTTTTTGACATATAGTAGGTGTGTTTGTTAAACTAAATAGTATTACTATATACTTATAAAGACCTAATAGTAAGACAAATGCTGTCTTTTACTTGTTACTCTTCTTAATCTAAATTAAGTTAAAGGCACTTCTCTGATCTAGTTTTATATATTAAACTACTTAGCTTATTCTGTCTTACAGGTATTAGCTAGTTAGTAATAGATAAGTGTCCTTAACTGTTGTGTTATTAACTTCTTAGTAGTTAATATAAACTCTTCTGTTTGAATTATCTTTCTTATATACTATAAGTATATTTAAACAGATAGAAGACTCTAACTTCTAGATATATTCTTTCTTGATTTCTTTCTTGACATACTTGTTTATTATTTGTAAGTCACTCTATATATATAGTCAAAGCCTTTTCTTTCTAAGGTTATAACCTTCTTTTAGTTTTATTTTATTGTTTTATAGTTAATGTTTTAGCAAGGCATATATGTCTTCTAGGTTATTAAATAGTTTTATAAATTCTCTATACTACATAGGTATTTTGTTATTAGCTGTCTAGCTAACCTGTAAAGAACCCTGAGCTAGGTGTCTAGGTAACTTAGAAAAGGTAGCGCTAACCTTATTCCAGCCTTGTAGTTACAGCTACTTATAATTACATTAGCTAAAGGAAATTTCTTTTTCCTTCTAGTTAATGTCAGAGTTATATTCTCTAATCTAAGGCATTCTAAGTATTATGTCTTTCTTGCTAATATCTATAATATTAAATTATGTGTCTAAACAGTATTCTTTGATTTATGTTTTTGTAGGTATAGTTTATTAGTTAATAACACCTCCTTAGTATTCTACCTCTGTCTTATTAACTACTGTAAGTTTGTATAGTATTATTCCTTTAACTAGAACATTTAGCTTTTATATAGCTAAGAGGGAAATAAAGTTACTTGTAGCTCTAGAATTAATTATAATTTAGAGTTTCTTTCCCCTGATTGTTATAGTTATATATAACTAACTTTCTCCTAAAGTTATATAAGCTTCTTGTTACTTAATAGGAAAGATTTTAAACAAGAGCTTATCTAGCTCTCCTAGTGTTCTAAAAACTACTTTCTCTTTGTCTAAATAGACTACTTTATATACTTCTTCTACCTGACAATACTTATTAGAGTCAGGTTTAGGTAGTGTTGCTAAAAACCTTACCTTGAATCTAATGATTCTAAGAGATTGTTCTAACTTCTAGGTACTAGTTCTGTTGACTAGCTAGATTACTATCTATTGTTCTCCTTTCTTAGGTTGTTGAGACCTAGAACCTTTAGAGTCTTAGTAGTAAATGTCACTCTTAGAGTACTATTTATATATAAGCTCTAATGTCTCTTTTCCTGAACAGAGATTTCAAAAGGTAATTTAACAGTTCTTAGCAAATACTACTTTATATTTGTCTAGGGGTACTAGTTTATTCTCTTGTAATATATATAGGCTCTAGAAGTCAGGCTTGATTTCGTTGATTTGTACTTAACAGTTTCTGTCTATATAGGTACTAATAAATGTCTATTTTTCTCCTACTTCTAGGTCCTCGCTTACTGCTTCTCAGTTGCCTGTCTCTAATAAGCTAGACGATTCTAATAAGTACTCTATAGGAATAATTATCTTAGCTAGGTCAAAGTATATTCTTTCTACAAAAGTTGTTTATAGGATTATACTAATGCTTGTTAAACCTATTAGGCCTTCCCCTGACTATTAGATAATATATTTTATATTAAACCTTAGGTGTATGCCTAAGTATAACTGTATAGTTTAAAAGGTTTGTTTAGAGTTCTATAGATCTTTCTACCTATACTCTTGTTTCTCTCTATACATTAATATCTAGGTGTCTCTAATGTCTACGCTAGTAGATTCCCGGACTAGTGCTACAAGCTATTAAAGTAGAAGGATTTCTATAGAGTCTAATTATATACTATAGTATTCCTCTAGGATTAGATTATCTAATTTATCTACAGATTTAACTTCTTTGATTTATATACTAATATACTCGGCCAGCTCTTCCTCTATAAGCGGCCTGCCTTCAAGTACTACTACTTCCTTGTAGCTAGTAGCATTGACTTGCTTTCTCTGATTAGGTTACTTCTTCAAGCTATATTCATTTGCTCTATAGCTAGTTTTACTACATAAGTAACATAAATTCTACTTGTGTCAGCGGTTTCTTTCTTCTTGGGAAAGTTTGCTCTGCTTGCCTACCTTTTTCTTTAGCTAGGTCCTGCTTATAGTATCTAGTTCTATGAGATCCTTATAGTTCTTTTCTCTATGATTTACTTAATGTCTATAACTCTCTTTTCTTTCAAGCCTTTGTTTGTAGTTCTAATTATTAATTTTAATTAAGTTGTTAATTAATTTATTAAGTAAGGTTAGTAGGTTATCTCTAGCTAACTTATCCTTAACGTTGTTCTTTAATCCTCTATAGAATTGTTTCTAGAGAGCTTTGTTGTTCTAGTTTAGTCACGCTATATACTACTAGAAGTATAAAGTATACTTAGCTATAGAGTTCTTCTGTTAGAGATTATATAATACTTAGACAGATTTCTTTTTTAAATCAACGTCTGTAAATACTTAATTAAGTCCTTCTTTAAATCCCTTTATGTCCTAGAACAGTTTCTTAGTAACTTCTAACATAATTGTTAACACCTTTTCTTTAGGTGTTTTGTTTTTCTAGAAGTCTTTAAGGTGTAGTTCTATCTAGTTATAAGCTACTTCTTTGAGACAGATAGTAAGCTATATAACTTAGTTAGTTTTGCTTATAAATTATACTATATAAAAGTTCAAGTAGAGAGAAGCTTTTATAAGGAACTCTATAAGTTTCTCTAGCAAACTATTAAATAGTTTTAGAATTAGTAGTTTCACTTTCTCTTAGAGAGTAGTAACAGTTAGTACTATTATAACAGCTAGAGTAGTAGCTGCTTTTAGTACTACCTTTAGAGTAGAAGATGTAGCTAACATTATAGTAGTTTACTTCTAAGCAGATACTTAAAGTATAATAAATTACAAACTCACAGATCTCAACAAGTATAACTAGATCTTCGTTAGTTTAGTTACAGTAGGAAGTAATAGTTACTATAGTATTTACTTAAAGGTAAACTTGTTACTTAAACTCAAGGTATTAAAACAAGATATATTAAAAAGTAAAGTAAGTTAAGTATAAAGCTTCTATCTAATAGCAGACGTGCTAGTCTTATATAGAACCTTTATTCTCATAGCTACTATAGTCAACTGTTTAACTATAGTTAACATAGTTAACTCGTCGGCTATGTTACTTATTACATAATATATTCTTTATCTAAAAGAGATCCTTAGATCAGTTAGCTACTCTAGCTAATCCTATAACCTATAACTACTTAATAGTATCTTGTTCTGTTAGAGCGCTGTCTAGACTTACTTATCCTGTGCTAACACGTGATTCGTGACACTATACTACTAGAACGTTTACATCTGTTTCAAGAATAAAATATATACTATACAACTAGTACTATAGCTTCCGGAATACTTTAAGGACGCCTCTATATTCTTGTTTTATTATATTATAGTCTTGTTCTGCTTTGTTCTAAAGGCTACTGTTATATCTTGTAACCTATAGTTTACTAGCTTCGTCTAGTTATTCTAAGGTAACTCCTCATCCTTGAAGGCTAGTATTAACTCTAATAATAATATCTCTCTACTTAGGTCTATACTAGATTTTCACTAAAACAGAAGCAGTTGTAAGTATAAGCTTAAGATTATCTATTAAAGTATCTTGTTTAGGTCCTTAATTCTAACTTACTTCTTTCTTAAACAGTTAATAGATAGACTCAGCTATTATAACAAAGTTTTTAATCTATATATAATAGTAGACACAGACACCTACAAACGCTCTTTCTTTAGTAGCATTTCTATATAGTAACTATTCAAGGATCTTTATAATCTTAGAACTAGTAGAACAGCGACCCTTGTCTCTATAGACAAAGCCTACAATATTCATTCTATCTTAACAGAACTAAGACTTTAGTCTAATATAGGCTTCTACTCTTTTAATTTAGTCTATTACTTTGTTAAGATTCTAGATATACTTAAAAGACAAATCTTTAGACTCCTAGTAGGCATTCCTTGTTATTGTATTTTATATATAGTTCTTTTACTCTAATATTATTAACAAAGAGTAGTACTATATTAGAGTACAGGTCTTCGAGAATTCTTATTACTACTCAAACAAACTAGGTAATAGAATTTATTACTTCTTAGAGTAGTGTTGTTATTTAGAGTAAGCTAATTAGAGTCTAAAAGGTAGTTATATCTCTACTTCTTTTATTAAGTATAAGCTAATTATATCTAGAGAAGAAGTTAATTAAGGACATATAACAGTATCTAGTAAATTCCTCTGAAAACTCGTTAACTAACAGAGGCATGTTTGTGTCTCTTAATATAACTAAGTTTATTTTTATTACAGCATTAATAAGTCTATAGGTTCTAGCTGTCTTCTTTGCTACTAAGAACTATAGGTTCTAATAAGAACTATTATAGTATTCTAAAACTTCTCTTTTCAGTTAGTCTTTAAGCATTTAAGTAACTGTTAGAATCAATGACCGAGGACATAGAAAATTAGCCTCTTGCTAGACTTAATACTCTATTATCTTAATCTTAATTAGCAGGCAAACATCTTTGTATATCTTTGTATAATTAACCTAGTTAAACACTATTGCTTCTTTGTAGTTTAGTAGCATTTCAACTAGTATTTCTCTTTCTCAAGTATATAGCTAGTCTCTGATATTAAGCTACTTTATTTGTTTCTTTGTTAATCTTAAGCTCTTCTAAATGTTCAAAATCCAAGGAAGAAGGTATTCTTTAAATTATTCTAAATGCTCTTAGTAGTGTTCTCTTGCTTTTAATTTTGTTAGTATTAGGTAATAATTACCTTACTTACTAATAGGCTTTAGGTTTAAACCTTAGTCTATACTAGAATGTTCTAGAGGGTTCGATTAGCCGAACACGTGATTATAACATTCCTTTCGAATCTTCTAGCTATTACTTTATTTGTAAGCTATAGAAACTCCTAGAATCTCTCTAAGAAGTATATATAGCCTCTTACTGTCCTTATAGTTAGAAATCAAGTCAATTTTAAGTCTTTATCTTATACTTATCTGATTCCATAGAAACGTGACCTAACAGCCACGTGACCTACCCTGCTCCGATCTAATTACTTCACTTATTACCTACTCTGTGCCTACTCTGTAGCCTACCCTGTAGCCTACCCTGTACGTGCTGTTTACCTCTAACAGGTTATGAGCCCGGAGAGCTAACTTTAGGTCTCTGGAATCGATTTACACGTGATATCACGTGATATCACGTGACAAAACGTGACTTCCGGTCCTGAATTCCGTTATATTCAGTGGTATACCCCCTATACCCCCTTGGTTACTAACTGTGAAGTCTTTAGTAAGAGACCTGTGTCCTGCGTCCCTGAGACAGAAGCTCTAGCGAGTGTAAAGCTAGAGATATAAGTAAATATATATAAAAACTTATATATATACTACTTATACTTAGACCTGCGGCTATATCTGTTACGATTACGTCATCCTATAGCGGGTGGTATAGCCTTCTTCTCAAACCAAGGAGCCCGGACTTATAGCTACCTTTATATAGAGACTTATATATATAAAGAAGCTAGTAAGGTGTAGCTGTCTCTACTAGTAGACTTTTAGATTATATAAGACTACTATTATCTATACTTATAAGAAGCCATCCTCGGAGAGAGTTAAGTATAGCTTAATTAGTACGTGAGTTATTCTATTCTTATATAAGATAAGTTAGCCTAGTAAGAAGATTAGAAGTAAAAGTATCTATAATTCTTAAAGGAGATTATAAGAGCTTTTACTATTCT